>WSYH01005419.1:0-44754 GCA_036426205.1 Ascaphus truei
CAGCATGGAATCTATGTAAGGGGAACCCGATCAGCGTTTCAGGTCTCGAACTTATCCTAGTGTAGAGATGAACTAAGTGGTGTTCTTCAAGGCTGTGCCAGACACACCTGAAAATGAGCCTGGGAGTCTTACTGAGCGGGAGAATTAAAAGTGTTTCTGTGCTGTGGGACTCTCCGTTGCCAGAGAAGCAGCAGAGAGCAGGACTTTTAATCAAGAGAATTTGAAAGTGCTTAGCCCTGAATCACACTAGAGAGGTCTGGGTGGTCTCTACCTCCACAGGAGTTGAAGAAAATCCCAGGTAGGCCTTGGAAGTGGGGCCTGGCTCCTAAGTATTCCCTGTTATGGTGAGTGTTGTATGAAGTGAGGAAAATAACCCGCCGCTAGTGAAAAGTTGAATAAATAAGAAGATGCTCTAAAACCCAATAGGAACTACCTCTAGGTCCATAAGCATACAGAAATAAAAGTAATGGGGAGCGCTATGAAGTGCAATTAGTGCAACAATATGACAAAAGTGTCACAATGGTGAATAATTACTGATAAGGTCAAGTGAATAAAAATATTAAAACATATATACACCATGATGCTCTCTTTTCTTCTTCAAAAAGCAGCAAGCAATCAGATCTCTTTTATTTCTGTATGGTGAGTGTAAGCTCTGTTTGTGATCTTGTGCCGTTTACTGGCTCCGGTCACAATAAATCCTCTTTATTGAACTGCTTTATCCTGTCTGGTGCCTTGATCCCAGTGTGAAGATCTGATCTACCATGACAGTCACCTTTGGCACGACTCGAGTGTTATATCCAAGATAATCACATGCTCCTGACACAACCTCCTTATTGACAGCATTTCCAAGCAGCAGCCAATCAGAATGCATGAAATTACCCAGCCCACACACAACTGCCCTGATCCTCATCCTTTTGATCCTCACACTGTTCCCCACATTGTGCTAAACCCCTGCTGAGAAACACTCAGAAAATAATATTTCCAAGATCATGGAATGTCAACTGTTCCCCTTTCTCCCTTTAATTCTGACTTGTGACATCTTTATCTGAGTTTGAGTCATTGTCCAAGTCTTCTACATCCACTTGTACATGTAACATGTTCTTAGGGGCATCAGACACATTGGTAAGAGGTATTGCTCCCTTCTACTGAGATAGCACACAGAAAAATGCTTCTTTCCAATCTCTTGTGTCCAGATTAGGAGGATCCTTAGATGATTAGAGGGTCCCAATATCCTATAATCCCAAAAGGATTAAAGGATCTCAATAACTGTATGGGTTTCTCTAATCTTTCCCCCCAATGTCACCAGACTAATCCTGGTTTCATTCCACATACCAGACAGTGGTACCTTTTACCACTATGTCACATGTAGGGGAATACGATGAAAAAGGAGGTATTGAACTACTCGTAAATGCCCATTTATATCAGGATTTGAACATACAAAACAATATAAATATTCATTCAGTTTTCTGAAAGGTTTAGCTCCAGTGTCATTTATACCACACAAATGCATTGTCAGGGGTTATCTCACAGTATACATTCTTGTCTGATTCCCACCACAAGGAGCCAGGACATCCATTCTGTTTGGCATTTACTCTGGTCCCTGGTATTTGATGTGGACTTCAGGGTGCCATGTCTGAGGGTCAGTTATACAGTACATTTGTGATTTTTTTTTTTTTAGCTTGGATAACTTAACCTACTTTTTAAGGAAAGACTAGAACATTTCAGTTATTTTAACTTATTGCAATAGATTTGCATAAAATAGCTATATAAAAGTAAACTAACCCCTAAGTTGCTTTTAATTTTGCCACATTACTAAAAGTAGCTAAAGAGCTTACAGTACATTCCATTTACTATTTGGGACAAGTTTTATACTAATTTAAATTTTAAACCAAAAATGTTAAATTATCTTTATGCTATTAATTAACTTATTTTGTAGCCGTACATTTATTTCCCACAGATAAATCCCTGAGCAGAAGTACACCTGCAGGAGGGCACACCCCTCTTTGCTCAGAAGATTGTGTTAATGAAGAGAACCGGGTTGTTAAAAGTGATCAAGGAGCAAATGACTTGAGGCAAAATAACCCAAGTAAGAGACAGAGAGAAGCTGTGAGAATTATGGCTGAGGAATCAGAGTCACGTGAAGAAGAAAATCCCACACCCTCCCACATTTATACACCAAGAGAACATACAGGGACTGAATATGTATCTACTCATATTAAGAAGTGGGACAAAGGAAACGCTAATGCCCAGAAATTTCACAAGAACGTGTCAGTAATGAAGTATAAATGCAGCAAATGTGGTGAAGACTTTAATAATAAATCAGCTTATACAATTCACCAAAGAACACACAATACAGAAAGGCTGTATAAGTGCTCTGAATGTCAGAAATGCTTTACTAGTAACTCTAATCTTTTTCAACATCAGTCAATTCACGTGGGAGTGAAAATGTTTCCTTGTGAATGTGGGAAACACTTCTCTAGTAAATCATTTCTTTTTAGACATCAGAGAATTCACAGAGCAGAAAAACAATTTTCTTGCTCTAAATGTGGGAAATGTTTTTCCAAGAACTCACATCTTGTTAGACATAAAAAATCTCACGCAGGAAAGAGACCATTTGTTTGCTCTGAATGTGGGAAATGTTTTTCTGACAGCTCAAAACTTGTTAGACATCAGATAATTCATACCGGAGAGAAACCATTTGCTTGCACTGAATGTGGGAAATGCTTTTCTCACAGCTCAAATCTTGATAAACATCAGAGAATCCACACAGGAGAGAAACCATGTGTTTGCTCTGAATGTGGGAAACGTTTTTCCCATAAGTCAGATCTTGTTAGACATCAGATAATTCACACAGGTGAGAAACCATTTGTTTGCTCTGAATGTGGGAAATGTTTTTCCCATAAGTCAGATCTCGTTAGACATCAGATAATTCACACAGGTGAGAAACCATTTGTTTGTCCTGAATGTGGGAAATGTTTTTCCCATAAGTCAAATCTGGTTAGACATCAGATAATTCACACAGGAGAGAAACCATTTGTGTGCTCTGAATGTTGGAAAAGTTTTTCCCATGAATCAGATCTGGTTAGTCATCAGATAATTCACAAAGGCGAGAAACCATTTGTTTCCTCTGAATGGGAGAAAAAAAATTCCGACAGTGCAAAACTTGTTAATGATCAGAGAATTCACACCGGACAGAAGTCATTTGTTTGCTCTGAATGTGGGAAATGTTTTACCCGGAAATCACATCTTGTTATACATCAGAGAGTTCACACAGGAGAGAAACCATTTGTGTGCGCTGAATGTGGGAAATGTTTTTCCGACAGATCAAAACTTGTCAGACATCAGATAAGTCACACAAGAGAGAAGCCATTGGTGTGCTCTGAATGTGGGAAATGTTTTACCCAGAACTCACATCTTGTTAAACATCAGAGAGTTCACACAGGAGAGAAGCCATTTGTTTGCTCTGAATGTGGAAAATGTTTTTCCGACAGCTCAAATCTTGTTAAACATCATAGAATCCACACAGGAGAGAAACCATTTGTTTGCTCTGAATGTGGGAAAGGTTTTTCCCAGAATTCAGATCTTGTTAAACATCAGAGATTTCATAAACGAAAGAGACAAATTTCTCCTAATGTGGGAAATGTTTTACCCAAAGATCAAAGCTTGTTAAAAATCAGCGACACCACAGAGAAAATATATAACATTAAATCTGTCACTATGAAAGTTCTGGATTTTTGCTCTCAGAAAGTTCAGGACATTAAGGTCCTTATTTGATTAAAGTGGCCCTGAAATAAAGGTTATGCCCAGCCTGTTACCTTCATTTTGGAGTGAAATAGATGTAAAAATGTATTTATAATAGGATATAGTTTTTTACTAGAAAGTATACCCTCCCCCTAGTCACATCCACCAAAGCCCCCTGAACTGTTTCCTCTGTCTTGTACCTGGCTGCTGCCATTTGCTGAGAGACCCCTGCTGAGATGAGGCTTTTGATGATTTTGAGATCTCAGACAAAGCGGCACCACTGGTGATGGAATCTTTAACTCCTTCCCTCTTATTTTTACATGTCTGTTCTGTGCGGGCATGCCCTGATTGTGGCTGAAGATTATCAACTGCCACAAATGTCCCTATAGGTGCAAAAAGCCCATAGGGAACAATCGGACAGAGAATCTTTAAAATTCCCTTCCTGGCATTTTGGCTTTTAGATTTAATTGGGGAAGCCATTCACTTGCTGTACTGTCTCTTTGGATATGATGGACCATGCAGAAACCTCCTGACTCTGCTCTCAGCCTCCTATCCACACAAACTTGAACTTCTCTTATACTGTGAGCTTTAATAACCTTTACTACCCTCCCAATTATTTTACAGCTGCTCGCTGCTGAATTCTATGTTAATCCTTGCGTATGGTATCTCTTTATTAAATATTGTTTAATAGCTCAATTGCCGTGACTGAGTGTTAGCTCATGTGGTTCTTAGTCCTTGGTTATTCTGTTGTATACTGCATTGTGTGGTACTTGCTAGTGTGCTTTCTAAGAACCCTGTCACTGGCAGTGCCTTGAGTCCCATTGTCCCCAGTAACTGCTGAAGTATAGCATATACAGACACTTAGAGACATACAAGCAATGGGGGAGCGTGGGATTAGAAAAACATTTAGACAATTTAAAAAAAACCATAAAATACAATAAAATTAAGTGGTTACAACATATTTGCTGGGGGTTGGTGAAAATATTAAATACACTACACGGCCATGTGCAGTGGACACGGTAATGTGGTTCTTTAAGCATTCCAGTCACTCCCAACAACAGGTAATGGGGTGGTTAGAGGGTTTTGAAATAAATATATAAATTATCTGTACTCACACGGCCATGTGTGAGTCCTTGCAGGAAATTGGTAACTGTGTGGTTAAATTAACCCATCTGCATCTCCCCAGTGTAGACTCTTCTTTGTTTGCCAACAAACGTGGGATTCTAACTCCGTCTTGGGCATCAGATGGGGAATAATACATAGTGGTTGACCCCTGGCTCCTCGTGCAGTCCAGGATGACAGTTTAAGCAGCCGTATTGCCAATCACGCGTCCGTGATGCAGGAGGAAAAAAAACAAAACTTTTTCTCCTTATCTGCAATGGCTGCACGAGGAGGCCAGGGGTCCAACCACTATGTATGTATTCCCCATCTGATGCCCAAGACTGGAGTTAGAATCCCACGTTGGTTGCAAACAAAGAAGAGTCTACACTGGGGGGAGATGCAGAGGGTTAATTTAACCCCAAAGTTACCATTTCCTGCAAGGACTCACACAGGCTGCGTGTGAGTACAGATATATTTATATATTTATTTCAAAAACACTCTAAACCACCATTACTGTTGTTGGAGTGACGGAATGCTTAAAGAAACCACATTACCGTGTCCGCTTGCACAGTGGCCGTGTAAGTGTGTATTTAATATTTCACCAACCCCCAGCAAATGTTGTAACCACATTATTTTATTGTATTTATTGTTTTTATTGTCAATGTTTTTCTAATCCCACGCTCCCCCATTGCTTGTATGTCTCTATATCTTTAAAAGGGTTCCGGATTAACCCTTCCCTGGGGTTGCAGCAGAGGGGAACTCCATGCTGGCTCAAAGCATCTGTCATAGAGCCGTGGTCTAACTTACTGCCACATTGTAAGCACACCTCATATATTAAGCTTAAGGTAAGCGCCAGGTTTTTTCCTATTATATACAGACACTTATCTTTGGAGTGGGACTGACTCCTTTTGTGAGTAAGTGATTACCAGGAGTGGTTGGAAGTGTGCCCCTGTGTAAGAACATTGTTCTTGGGTGGGTTCCCCTCATAGCCTGATTGGTGACAACCTCCAAGTGATTTTAGACTAGGATTGTTACTGTGTATGCACTGTGTTATGCTCTAGTTTTGCTGTGTATCTTCTGGGAGTCTTGAGACCTCTTGCATTCGCAGAGGTCCTATTGCCCACAGAAACCACCAATGTACAGTAGTAGGCTATTGACTCCCACTGAGAGCCAGTGGTTCGCAAGAGTGAATGGGAGGTACCCCAGTTATATATGCATAGCTCTTCTGTGCCCCCTCCCCCTAGTGGTCTGGAGTAGTGATGCTACCATCCTAGTAGAATAGGATAGGATTAGTCAGTTTGTGTTTTTGGCACCCTTTTTGTCCTAGCCCACGTGGGAATCCTTCATTGTCAGTAGGACCAAGGTGCTTTCCCGGTGGGTGGAATCTGGATAGACAGTGTACCGGCATTCTGACGTTAAGTGACAGACTTTACAGTGGTGCCGTTCCATAAGACACATTCACATGTTGTTGTTGTTCACAAGTTGTATGGTTTGTTCCAGTGCTGGATGGTGATTTATGAATTAGTACCACTTAGTAAATATTTATCTAAATAACTGCAGACGTTTTGACTATATTCTCAGTTTACATTTTTAATTATCTGAACTATGTACATATTTTTTTACCTGAGAGAAAGACATAGAATTTGTCAAACTAATATTTTTTAGCTTATCAAGAAATATACTCTGTGTGAAATGTATTCTATGCACATAAAACAGAAAGGATGTACAGTAAGTGCAGTAAAAGTTGAAACACATTCAAATTAAAAAATCACAAATAAGGAATACACAATTGACACTTATTAATTGTAGAAGTAGTTTTTTAGTCTACTTATTGGAGTGTCTGTATGGACTCCAATATGTAGGGAGGACCAGTAGACATGTTAAAAGGTTGGTGGAACACATTTATGACATTAAGATAGAATTAACAACACACAGTGTTTCTAACCACTTCATGTGTAGGAATAGAAAGTACATTGGAGGGGAGGTAATAGAGTCGCATACTTATTTATTTATTTATAAAATATTTTACCAGGAAGTAATACATTGAGAGTTACCTCTCATTTTCAAGTATGTCCTGGGCACAGAGTTAAGACAAATAATACATGGTTACAAATACAGTTACATAATGAGCAGGGTATACATTAAGTACAAGAGATTGCATGCAGAGTTAAAGATAATATATATTATGGGCATATGAAACAGTTACAGACCAGATTAAAATGTGTGACAGCCTTAGATTTGAAAGAACTTAGATTGGTGGTAGATGTAAGAGTCTCTGGCGGTTGTTCAAGTTTTGGGGTGCACGGTAAGAGAAGGAGGAGCGGCTGGATACTTTGTTGAGCCTTGGGACCATGAACAGTCTTTTGGAGTCTGATCTCAGGTGATAGGTGCTGCATGTGGTAGGGGTGAGTAGCTTGTGACGATCAGTGGTAATCTGGCCTGTAATAAAGGTGTTATACCCGGCTAGTTACCCCTAATTCGTGTGGGAAGAGAAAGGGTTAATGTACTATGTATGTGTATTCCAAAGCACTTTTATTCCCTGTGAATTCAATTCCCAAGTCTAGTTAAGCAGGCAAATGAGGTAAAGTGTTTTGTGATCTATGGGTAAGCACTGTGATGTAATTTGTGAGTCAGCCCTGCAAAGTGTCCAGGGGATTATGTGACTATATGTACTAATTTCTCAGATAGCAGACTTGTAATGGGATTTGCATGTGAGTTACAATTGTATTGAGGGGTCTCTGATTTAATCAGGGGAGGTTCCTGCAGATAAATGTGCATTGAGGATGAGCTGGGAGCTTTGGGAGTCCCTGACTTCAAAGGGCATCCAGTGGCTTTGTTGCCAAGTTGTCTGGAGATATTCAGGATTATCAAGCTGCAGAGCCATAAGGAGTGGGGATGGGCCAGATAACATTAAGTATCTGCCATCAACCCCTCCTATGGGCTAGACAATGCCCAGCCATTCAGCCATAGTCATGGTGTTGCCAGGGGGTAGGGGGCACCCCTGCTTTCTCCCAGAGTTCCTTGCCTGTTTGTGATGGGAATTCAAACCCTATAAAGAGGCAGGTTGCCCCAAACCCAGAGTTGTAGAGTGTTCGCTGTTCATAGTTGGTGGTTCGTGACTCTAATCCAGCAAGGGAGAATTGCTAGCCAGTGTTATTCTTGAATACTTCACCCTGTTATTTTACCGTAAGTGTTATTTTTAAGTGTAATTTGCGTTACAGTGTTGTTTTTGCCCGAAAGGGAATAAATCTTCAGTTTATTTTATCATTTTGTACTGTTCAATCAGTGCCCAGTATATTCGGCGTGAATTAGGTCTGGTCTACCGTGACACATAAATTTCAAGAAGGGAATCTTATTGGATTTACCACCTTAAAACACTTGCTTCTGGAGGTCTTAACATTGAATTAGACCCAGGCTCCTTTCTACGCTATTAAAAACCTCCCTCTCTCTTCATTATTATTTTTTTATACATTCAAAATAGATGTTTGAATATTTTAGATTTCAGATCTTAAATATGTTTGATTGTGGGATTTGAACATTGAAATCAATATATTTGTTTTTGTGATGGTGCTCGTCTCCGATCAGGAAGCGGGCTAGCAGAGCTGCGGTAGGGATGCCAATTAACCTACCAGAGCCCAGGGACAGAGTTCTGTTAGAGTATCCGTGGTCGGTATGCAGGTAAAGGGTCAGGGCAGGTGGCAGTGGTGCACAATCCAGGCGATAGGGAAAAGGTCAGGGCAGGTGGAAGGCAACGAGGTCTGGGTCAGCAACAGGAATTCCAAATGAACAGGGAAGTCACAGGAACTGGCAAGCCACACAGAAGGCTCAGGAACTAGAGCCCAGGGTGGCCAGGAACAAAGAGAAACATATACAATGCTGAAACAGGGTCTGGAAGTCACTGCCCTTGTGTAACACTCGGCCTGCCCACAAGGACTGAGGTGGAAAGGAGTAATACCACACACCTAACAGTAAACGGGGCACGGCCGGAGTGTGGAAGTAGCGTAGATGGTCCGGGTAACAAAAATAGAAATGATACCGTATTTGACAGCTCCGGCGAAGAAGGGTAAAGTTCATAAGCCAAGGGTCGTGGGTTGGAGAGAGCAGTGTAGTCGAGTGTCCGTAAGCCTGGGTCGTGGAGTGGAGAGAGCAGCGTAGTAGATTGTCCGTGAGCCGTGTCCAGGGGTTGTAGAAGTCTGCAGCGTAGTAAGTCCAAAGCGAAGTCCAAAGGGTTCCAGAGAGCAGCGTAGTAGAGTCCAAAGCAAAAGGTCAAATCCAGGGAGGTCAGCAGAATTTCCAGGGACAGGAACAGACACTGTAAGACAAGAGAGGCCAGGCAACAGCAGACAGCACCAAGGTACAAAAGCTATGCAGAGCAAAGAGGAAATGGTGAAGGGGGACTAAATAGGGGGCTGGGACCAATCAGTGGAAGGGGAGTAACGGAGGAGCGGCACGAAGAAGGACCTGATAGGAGAGCAGAGTGTGAGAGTTTGTGACCAATCAGAGTGAGGGGAGGAACAGCGGAGTGGCCCGAGTAAGACCCAGATAGGAGAGAATTACCAGAGGCTTTGGGAGTGGTCTGAGCAAGGGGAGGAGCGGAGGAACGGACAAGGGAAGGAACAGAAAGGGAGGAAGGACCTGGGGGGCATAGCTGATGGGGCAGGGGTGTGCAAGGTACGTGTGCCGCGTCAGGGGAGGCGGAGAGTAGGAGAGAGGTACTGGAGGGTTTGGGAGTAGTCTGAGCAAGGGGATGAGCAGAGGGACGGACAGGGGAAGGGTCAGATGGGGAAGAGGAACCTGGGCGGCGGAGATGACGGGGCAGAGACATGCAAGGTGCGTGCGCTGCGTCAGCGTAGGCGGGTGCCCGGCGCCAACTAATGGCGGCCTGGGTCCGCGCGTGCCCGTAGGGGTGACGCGCGTGACCTGGAGGTGCGGGGGCAGCCGCCAGTGGCGAGGGACTCCGCCGGGGAGCCCAAACGGCCTGTAATAAAGGTAAGGAGGTGCTGGAAGCGGGTGTACCCGCAGTGCGGATCCTTACACCTTGAATAGATGCAGCCAATATAGCAGGCTGCCAGTAATCAAAATGTCCACAGCAGCCAGGTAAGGGCAGGTGTCACGATGACACCAACTTTTATCAACACATTTATATTTCTGGGTACTTGATTGAACAGAACAAGTTGCAAAATAAATTGTGATTTATTTCCTCAATAGACAAACACACGACATCTGCAGAATACACTGAAAACAACACTCACTGGGATAAGGGAACAAAATAAATTGTCCTTGGAATTAAAGAAATTGTCCTTTGCTTGCAAGCGCCAGAAATGCAACCTTGGTTTTTAAATCCTGTGGTTATGTTGTTATTAACCCCTTCACTCATGGACTGGTTGCTGCTGGTCTGGAGCAAAGTCTTGCATCTTTACATCATGGATTAAAATTCAGGAACCACACTGGGGATACCTGGGGAGCCACAGTTATAGACTGCCCAAAGCTATCTTTAACATGTGGATCCAATACTCCTTGTGGGATCAAAAAACCCCATGAATAGCCAAGTTACACACAGTTCATAAGACCGGTCAAAAGGGCTGTCCGGTGGGCAGGGCGCATGGGTCAGGTTGACGCTCATGCCACTTAGCATACCTGGGCTACACCCATAACTTGGCACCACTATGTCTGATTTTTGACCAATAAATGTCAATAGACTGGCATCTGTGATACCTCAGAATGCTGGCCGTGTATAATTTATGGGTTTCTGGGTCTTTTCATAACTGACACCCTTTTAGACAGGGAGACTCTAAATCTGTGAGACCCCTTTTGAGGCTCCGTCATAAAAATACCTACCGCTCATTGAAATGCCGGTTTTTATACTGCCATCATGTGTTGGTTAGAGGGTATGGCGAGCAATGAATTTTGTCTTTTAAAATGGCAGCCAGGGAATGGCTTGTAAATGGGGGACAAAAACGTCTGGGACAGGGCAACCACAGTAATGCATAGCAAATCCGGTATTAACCCCTTCCTCACCGTTACAGCAGGTTCCAGCCAAAGCCTGGACCCCTTACAGTTTTCTCTCTAAGAAATAATTTATTTATTTAAAAAAATGTGTAATTAAAATATTTTAATACATTTTTTTATAGTATTTTTTAAATAATATTTAAGTTCCCATTTGTCAATTTCAAAACAGTCAATAATAGTATTATTCAAAAGAACATCTGTTTACAAACAATACAGATGCAGCCACCAGTATTAGGCTGCGGCCACGTTGGCGCTGAGCGCGCAATGCTTACCAAGGTTCCTTCGTGCAATATTAATTCTGCCGTCCCTGCTCACGCAGCACGTGCGCGCTCGTGCGCGAGCACGTATACTCTCCCAAGCTTGGTGCTTGGAGAGACACTTTGGTTTGATTTTTGAGTGCAGAGCAGGGTCACATGACCCTGCTCTGACCAATGGGGAGAAAGAGAGGCAGAATATGCTGAGCAGAGAGAGGTGGGGAGGGGGCAGAGAGAATTTTTTTATTTTTCTTCACAAATGTTTTTAATTCAATATTGTTTGTTTTAACATTTCCATTGCCAATATAGGCATCTTTATTAATTTGCTTCTTTGCTCCTCTCCATATTTGGTGGTGGAAGTGGGGGGGGGGGGAAGATGAGAGGTGAAGGGGGGAGGGAGAGAAAGGAGAGAGGGGATGGGGGAGAGAGAGAGTGGGGGGATGGGGAGAGAGGGGGGGAGGGAGAGAGGTGGGGAAGGTGGAAGAGAGAGTGGGAAGGGGGGAGGGGAGAAGGAGGGAGAGGGGGAGAGAGGAGGTAAGGGGGGAGGGAGGAGGGGAGAAGGAGGGAAGGGGGGGGGGAGAGAGGAAGGGAAGGGGGGGGGAGAGAAACTGAATGGGACTGCAGGGACCCCTGCTCTGTAAATCCGATGGGCCATTAGGAATCTCACAGAAATGTTGAGGCATTTACTGTAAGATGCCTTAGTTTTTACCCAGGCAAGTGATCGGATACTGGTGGCTGCACCCATATGACTCTAGTGTGGTTTTTAAGTATAACCAATCTTTTGTCAAAGCTTTTTCTGTGTCTAGGGCCAACACCATCATGGGAATATTATGTTTTTTGGAAAAAGCTATGACATCTATAGCTCTCCTCGTGTTGCCTGTTGCCTGTCTGTTGGGTATGAAGCCCACCTGGTCATTATGGATGAGGGGACGGGAGTTATACATTTTAATATTGTGGCTAGTATTTTAGAGAAATCTTTTATGTCAGTGTTAATAAGCGAGATGGGTCTATAGCTACAGCAGCATGTAGGGTCTTTATCTTCTTTGTGTATCACTGAAATAGAAGCCTGGAGTATATTTGTCGGGAACTGAGCTCCCTGGAGAATGGCGTTACAGTATAAAGCTTTCGGAGATGCGGGATTAGAAGTTTGGCTAGTTTTTTGCAATAGATCTTTCAAAAGCCGTCCGGCCCTGAAACTTAAGAAAGTTTGAGTGACTTGATTTGTCTTTTCAATTTCCTCACTGGAGATTGGTTTATTTAAAAATACCAAGTCACTCTCTTGGAGTTTAGGTAGACCCAGAGTGGTTAGACAGGATGGCAAAGTGTTTGGAATTACATTGATTGACTTTTGTCTTTTTACCATCATATAATTTGGAATAGTACTTTTGGAATTCTTCCGCTATGCCGTCTGTGTTAGAAGTGAGAGCCATTTTCTTAGCCTGATAGATTTGATATGGTTGTCTATTGTGGAGTCTTGCCGCAAGTAGAGAATCCGCTTTATTTGCTTTCTCAAAGTATGTCCTTTTAGTTCAGGTTAAAACATTCTCTGCCTCTGAAATAAGACATCGATTTAAATCTCCTCTTAGATGTATTAGTTTCCTGTGCAGGGCTGGGTTAAGAATCTGTTTGTGCTCTTGTTCAGTTTGTGTTACTAATTTTTTAAGGTTATCAATTGTTTTTTTTTTACCCCTTTTTGTTTATTCTGACGGTGGAACTACTAGCGGCCACTATTACAGCTAACATGGACATTCCGGGTGTTAATATAGGGAGCTCTGAATACAAAAGCTCCTTATTTGCAGACGATATTTTACTAACACTATCTAGACCTCCGGGGTTAACCCCTTCATTATCTTAGTGTGTAGCTACTAAAGTAGAAAAGTTCTGCTTTTATTTTATTTTTAGTACCTACAGTATGATTGAAGCAGGGGGTCTCTGGAGCTGAACCGCACTAATTGTCAGGTCCAGGGACCCCCTGCTTCTTGAGGTACAGGCCTCAATGTGGGGTGCGGTATCTCCTGCAGTTTAAATGTCACGGTCACGTGGTGTTGGTGCTGCACAATGTTGGAGCTCTTAGTAACTGTGAGTGTAACCGTGACAGGCCTGTTCTTCACAAAGCCTTAAGCACTTTTGTCTGGACCTGAGGAAACCCTTGTTCTTTACTCATGACACTGGTAACCCGATTTGTTGTTTATCGTCTCAACCTCCAACAGAACGTCTCGGCTCTCTCTCTTTCTGCGACTACTACCGCTTGCGTCTCTAGGCATCTCTTTGCTTCTGCACATTCTGCTGGGCATCCTAGCAGGTGGACTGACCCTGAGTTTTATCCAGTCCATCCTGAGATCACTCAGGCTCTCCCCAGGGCTAACTCCATATGATCTCCCAGCCCCTTTTATACGCTCCTCTCTCCTTAGTACTGCCTCTTCTACAGCCTGACTTTACTAGTGGCTGTTTGTCCATCAAGAGTCACATCATCCTCTCCTAGAAGCGACTCCCTGCTGCAACAGAGCAAGCTGGGAGTTGTAGCTTCCAATTGCAGCCAGGGAGTAGTGTATGTGTGAAATCTGCCTGCACTTACAGTACAAGTGAAGGTGAAAAGCTGACCAGCTTGCGAGCTGTGTATTAACCCTTGTCCCATATGTAGGTCACGTGCTCACAGGATGCCGTACGTGACAAATGGTGGCATAGCGGTGGGATAACAATATTTATTTTTGTTAATATCAGAGCTTTTTAGCAGTTTGTGTTTATGCCTGCGGGATAAATGAAACACTAAAAAGTCACTGACCTGTTCATCTTGCGAGTGATCACAGCTCAGTACCCCAAAGCTATTGCTCAGTGCTATTTTTATAAAACATACAAGCAGACAGTTTCGTACCCTTCCCCCTCTTGTTTTTTTTCTACTACCTTTTTATTTTGAGTAAGTGTAGTAAATATGGCTGCTTTATACCAATGTCAGATGAAAGAGGCGCTGATGACTCAGTGTGAGGAGCGTGATCTCCAAGTCTGGGTAAAAATAAAGAAGAGCTGATTCAAATCTAGCTAGAAAATGATAGAGAGCAAGATTCTCCAGTGGGCCAGGATGACCAAAGCAGTGGAACAGAGGCCGGCTTAGCTATGGAGATTGCCCAAGGATTCCAGGATTATCATAGTCTGAGGATTCCAGCAGTTCTAAACCTCCCAGTGCCCTGGATGTGTACAAACTACTCTCAAGTACCTAATGCAGTTGCAGCTCACCACCCAGTTCCAAGAGCATGAGGATGAGGGAGAAAGGCAAGCAGCTGCAGATGTGAGATATGCTGCAGAATGTGAATGGGCTTCAGAACAGGAAGCAGCGAGATATGTAAGGAGTATGATCTTGGGTAAAAATAAAGGAGCTGATACAAATCTTGCTAGAAAATGATAGAGAGCAAGGTGCTACACACGGCCTGGGTGACAAAAGCAGTAGAACTGAAGCTGGCTTAGCCCTGGAGATTATCCATGGGACAAGGTTCATACTGTGAGGATTCCAGCCACTCAGCCTGCCTTTGCTGTGGATGTGTACATGCAAAATGCTCTCAAGCACCTGGGACCAGTACATGATGCAATGCAGTTGCAGATCATTACCCAGTTTCAGCAAGAGGAGAGGCAAGCAGCAAGATATGCTGCATAATGTCCAGCAGAAAGAGCGAGATTTGCTGCACAATGCAAGGATGCGAGATACGCTGCAGGTCTACGGCACCAGCTGGAACTTGCCAGGCTCCAGAGGGCATCGCCAGAACCAAGCAGCAGAGATTCCAGCCTTTTCAAACCATGTATGGAGCATTTCCCAAGCCTGGGAAAAGATGGGGACCTGGACACTTTCCTGCATGGTTTTAAAAAATCCTGCAGGCAGCATCAGTTGCCACGTGATCAGTGAGCAATGTATCTTACACCCAAACTGAATGAAAGAGCCCTGGATGTGTTTGCTGATCTGCCTGCACACCTTGACAAAGATTATAAGGCCATCAAATCTGCTTTGCTGCACCATTTCATTATCACCCCTGAAATCTACAGGCTAAAGTTCAGAGCCCTTTAGCACATTTGTACCATCAGCTTTTCTGAGCTGGTGGGGTATCTGACATCATTGTGCACACAGTGGGTTGGCAGCCTGGAAATTGAAAGTTTTGCAGGGTTGTTGGATCTCATAATTTATTAGCAATTTTAACCTTGTGCCCACCTGAAGTGAGAGTTGGTGAAGGAACGAGGTCCTACGTCAGCCACAGAGGCTGGCCAGTTTGCAGACTCCTATGTGAATAACAGGATTCCGGTGGTTAACAAAGGGGTCCCAGGATGGAAAGGGGGGGGGGGGGGGGGGGGAAACCGAGAAAAAAACCCAACCTCCCCCCTCTTGTTATGCTTACTGAGGCTTCTTGGGAGGGGGGGGGGGGTGGCGTTTGGCACACCGGGACAGTGGGAAATTCGCCAGTATTTTGCCTGCAAAAAGCAGGGGCATATCAGCAAGGGCTGCGAAGAAAAGAGGAAGCTTTAACTACTTCTGGAGGGGATCGCACCGTAGGAGTGCACATAGGTCCCTATGTGGTATCTGAGCTGCAGGAAAAGAGGAGAGGTGCCCACTTGCTGCCAGTCATGGTATGAGGTTTGGCAAAATCCGTCCCGGGTTTTCAGAGTCCGGTCCACGATTTTGCTCTTGCTCGCCCTCTGTGGCAGAATCGTAAATTTTTTCTCCTTGCAACTTCTTTTAAAAGGACAGCCCTGCAAGCAGGACGTTGCTGAGCAAAGTTCCAGTTCATGCTGACTACATGCAATGCACTTACCTTTTGTCTTCCTCGTTACCAGACCTGGCTCACGTACCTCGACTATCCTTGTCTACAGCCTGCCTCGGCCTCTGCATCCACACTGACTACGCAACTCTGCTGCCAGCCCTGACCTTCGGCTTATGACTCACTACTCTATCAGGACTCTGTCCCTCGGCTGAGGTCGGTTCTTTCACCTTCCTACCTCAGCCCTGCAGGCCACTTCCTGCTTGAGATGAGCATCGTTACATTTTGCTCAGCCCAAATATGGACCCCGCTGAGGTAGGATGAACCATTACTCTGCAAGGACAGTACTTGGGGGATCATGAGCAATGCCTCACCCTACACGAGCAACAACTGGCAAGGATGTGTGATGCAGTGCAGAACCAAGTCACCCACATAGGCACCCATAAACCGGACTTGAAGGTTGCAGATGCGGCACTGATACCGCTTTCGGTATCCCCAGAGATCAGAGAACCTCGGATCCCTACTCCTCTATGGTATGCTGGGGACCCTATGCGATGCAGGGGATTTCTTAATCAATGCTCTATCCAATTTGAATTGCAACTGTCCATGTTCACCACACACCGAGCCCGAGTAGCCTACATCATTTCTCTTCTCACTGACAAGGCACTGGCCTGGCCCTCCCCGCTCTGGGAGAGGGATTTGCCCCTGTCTTCATTCGTACTTTCAAATTAGTGTTTGACGCTACAGGAAGGGTATCTTCAGCTTCAATCCTGCAGATCCGCCAGGGAACTCGCACTGTAGGTCAGTACGCCATTGACTTTTGCACCCTCGTGGCCGAAACCACCTGGATTAATGAAGCCCTGGTACCGGCTTTTTGGCAGGGACTATCGGAACCCCTAACAGATTAGTTGACCTGCCGGGACCTCCATAAGGGCCTTAAAGAGTTGATTTCTCTATGCGTACGGATTGATCTCAGAATCTAGGAACGCCTGTCCGAGAAGTGCCGTGCTGATAAGAGTCTGACTACTCGGTTTGCCCAAAACGTTGTTTTTCTGCTTCCTCTTGATGATGAGCCTATGCAGCTAGGTAATACCAGACTGTCTAAACAGGAGAGATGCAAGAGGCGTACCTTGGGCGTGTGCTTGTATTGTGGGTCCTATGGCCACCGGATCCATGACTGCCCGATTATTGCGGGATCAGGAAAACGCCCATGCCCAGTGAAGTTTGGCGAGCATTCGCTGGACATCTCTATCAACCCTCTTCCCTCTGTGTCTTCCCGGATTCTTCTGCCGGTCTCCCTCTCATGGGGTTCTACCTAAGTCTCTACTCAGGCCTTCGTGGATTCCAGAGCAGCCGGTAATTTCCTCGATCTATCGTTTATCTTTTGCCAAGCAGCACGCAATTCCCTTTTGCTCGTTGGAGATTCCGTTAGAGATTGTGGCGATCGATGGAAGACACCCTGTACCATCACCCAGGAGTCTATCTCCCTGATAGTGACCATTGGATTTCTACATAAGGAGCTACTCCCTTTCATAGTAATCAACGCACCCTCAGCACCTGTAGTATTAGGTTTTCCTTGGTGGCATTCCCACAACCCTACAATTGACTGGTTAACGGGACAAGTGACCATCTGGGGCCAGCGATGTCAATGGACTTGCTTGTCTATACCTCACCCCAGCTCTGACTCACTGCTGGTGTCCGTGTCTCTCCCCGATGGTCTTCCCCTCACTTACCAGGATTTTGGGGATGTTTTCAACGAGAAACAAGCAGAGGTGTTACCACCACATCGGACATTCGACTGTCCAAATGACTTGCTCCCAGGAGCCATCCCACCTCATGGGTGCACGTACCCCCTTTCGGAGCCGGAGATGAAGGCTATGCGGAAGTACATAGAAGAGAATTTGAAACATGGATTCAGCCGCAAGTCTACATCTCCTGCGGCAGCTGGTTTTTTCTTCGTGGGAAAAAGGATGGGTCTCTGCGTCCCTGTATAGATTATCGGGGGTTGAACAAACTTACAGTCAAAAATAGTTTTCCTATCCCTCTCATTCCAGAACTATTGACCGACTCCGTGGGGCCTCTATTTTCACTAAGATGGATCTCCGCGGTGCTTACATTTGGTCCAAATTAAGGAGGGTGATGAATGGAAGACAGCGTTCAATACCCAATATGGGCATTATGAATGCTTAGTGATGCCATTCGGTTTGTGCAACGCTACGGCTGTATACCAAAGCTTCATAAATTAGGTATTCCAAGATCTGCTTGATCAATTTGTGGTCATATATCTAGACGATATCCTGATTTAGAACTTCATCACGGTCTGAACTCTGGGTCCAGGTCAGACAGGTGCTTCAAAAGTTACGGGAACACGCTCTCTACGCCAAGATGGAGAAATGCCAATTTGAATAAACTAAGATCTTCTTCCTCGGATACATCATCTCCGCCCAGGATTTTGAGATGGACAGAGCCAAGGTCTCAGCATTGTTGGACTGGCCCATACCGGAGGGTCTCAAACCCTCTCAGCGCTTTCTCAGATTCGCCAACTACTACAGAAGGTTAATTTAAAACTTCTCCAAGGTGGTGGGTCCCATTACATTTCATTATGAAACAGGGGGCGAATCCAAGAAGTGTACATGTGAGGCAGTACAGGCCTTCGAGAGACTGAAGTCTGCTTTCTCGTCCGCCCCAGTCCTGGTCCATCCCAACCCCTCTAAGCCTTTCATAGTTTAAGTGGATGCATCTGATGTGGCGGCCGGGGCCATCCTATCCCAACGAGTTCCAAGGGAGATTACAACCCGGCGTCTTCTTTTCTAAAAAAAATTCTTCCGCTGAGAGAAATTCCGATGTTGGGAACCGGGCATTACTCGCCGTAAAATTAGCTCTTCAAGAGTGGCGACATTTTCTGGAAGGTACCACGCAACCCATCACTATTTTAACGGATCACAAGAATTTGGCTCTCTTTTTTACATGCTTCAATTTCATTATATCCTTTTGGAGCACACCAAAAGAAATGCAATAATTTATAAAAAGTTCATTTTATTGACTGATTACAGTCACAAACCATGGGGATGGTTTGTGTCTGTAATCAGTCAATAAAATTAACTTTTTATAAATTATTGCATTCCTTTTGGTGTGCTCAGCTTCCCTTCTGTTCTACATTCAGTTACCCTGACTAGGTTTTTTCTACTTGCAGCACCCACTACTATTCCTGTTTGTTGCTCTTGTTCCCATAGAGTTGGGGCATCCCAAGTTGCATTTATCTTGACTCTTGTGTGTTTAGCTTTTATTATATCCTTTCGACCAGGCTCCAAAAAAGATCTTTCATTATGCTGTTTGGATGGGCTCACTGTAGTCATTCTCCCTCCTCACAGAAGTTTCAACAGGTTAGTGTTACTGTAGGACCTGCAAAGTTTGGTCATGCCTTGACGTTGGCTTGCAGGCTTATGGTGCTTTGGCCAAAGGATTTAACCAAATGACCCTTGTTTATGAGAATATTATCATTGAAGTTACATACTAATTTCTATATATTTTGTCAAATTGGATGTAGCATTGGGCTTTTCTGACTTTTGTTGCATACATTTGGCCACACCCAGTTGCACTCCTTTTTGACATCCCCCCTCCTCTCTCCCTTTCTCCTGTACCCTTTGGAATGCCACCTCCCTTTCTAACAAGTTCCTCTTTGTGCATGACTTTTTTTTCTCTCTCACTCTGCTCTTATTTGCTATAACTGAGACCTGGCTCACTCAGTCTGACTCTGCTCTGGAAGCTGCTCTCTTTTATGGTGGCCTTTCTGTCTCCCACACTCTGCGCCCTGATGGCAGGGATGGAGGCATTGCACTCCTGCTCTCCTCACTCTGCTGCAACCGAACCTCTCTTGCTTTTCCCTCCTTTGAGGCTCACACTGTGCAGATTTTCTCTCCTCTCCCTGTCTACGTGGCGGTCATCTATCGCCCATCTACCTCTACTTATCCCCCTTCTGTCTTTCTCTCTCACTTTGAGTCCTGGCTCTCTTTCTTTCTCTCTTCAGACTCCCCTGTTCTTCGCCTTGGGGACTTGAACTGCCATATTGATGACCCCTCTCTCCCTTGACTCCCCCCCCCGCGCTCTCCCTAGATCTCTCCTAAAGACAGCCGATCACAGCTGTAGTCTCTGCACATGCCACCATGCCACCAGGCACGTGTACAGCAGGGAGGACTGGGGCCAAAGCCTACCACTTACCCTCTTGACCCCATTCCCTCCCATCTCCTAAAACCTCTTGCTCTTACTATAAATTCCGCATCTCCCACACAATTCTCCTCCTCACTTTTAAAGCTTTACACTCTTCTGCCCCTCCTTACATCACAGCCCTAATTTTTCGCTATGTGCCATCCCGACTCTTGCGTTCCGCTCAAGGGTGTTTTCTCTATAGCGCCTTTGTATCTAAAGCCGTCTCCCACCTTAAACCTTTCTCACTGACTGCTCCATACCTCTGGAATGCCCTCCCCCTCAATACCCGACTAGCACCCTCTCTAGCAATCTTTAAACCCACCTTAAAACACACCTTCTTAACGAAGCATATGAGTAGCTCTGTGGCTAATACTATACACCTGATACATAAAGCTTGGCACCTTGCAGACGCACTTACCAGAATGCCCTCCTACTGTCTCTGAACATTCTTCCTACCTACGAATTAGGTTGTAAGCTCTTTGGAGCAGGGACTCCTTTTGCTAAACGTTACTTTTATGTCTGAAGCACTTCTTCCTATTATGTGTTATTTATATTATTTATTATTTATGATTGTCATTTGTATTACTACTGTGAAGCGCTATGTACATTAATGACGCTATATAAATAAAGACATACATATATACATACAGTAATTGTGTCAGTTTGCTCCCAGTTCTGACTGTATATCTCACACTCTGTGTTATTTTTAGGATTACGATCGCCTTAGAGGTTAACTGTATGGGCTCACACAGAGTAACACTTCTCTCCCATCACGTGGTACCGGGTGACTTGGCAGAATCTAAGCCATGCCCACTTCAGCCTGGTGACCGTGACATCACAGTAGAATATACATAGTGAGGAAAAAGGTGCTGGAACTCAGGTTCCTGGAGGAGTTATAGTGGAGGAATCTCACTTGTGACGATGCTCATCTCTGATCAGGAAGCAGACTCGTGCGACTGCCAATTAACCAAAAACGGAGCCCAGGGACAGAGTCCTGTTAGAGTATCCATGGTCGGTAAGCAGGCAAAGGGTCAGAGCAGGTGGCAGTGGTGCAGAATCCAGGTGACAGGCAAAAGGTCAGGGCAGGCGTAAGGCAGCGAGGTCGGGTCACCATCCGGGGTCAGCAACAGGAATTCCAAATGAACAGGGAAGCCACAGGGATAGGCAAGCCAAAGCAACAGGCTAGCCTCTGGAAAAGGGAAGCCACAGGGATAGGCAATCCACATGGAAGACTTAGGAATGTGGAAGACTCAGGAACTAGGAAGGCTCAGGAACTAGAACCCAGGGTGGCCAGAAGCACAATGAAAAGTATACAATTCTAAGGCGGAAGCTGGAAGTCACTGGCTGCTATTTAACCCCTTGAACAGGTGCAGCCAATATAGCAGGCTGCCAGTAATCAAAATTTCCACAGCAGCCAGGTAAAGGCGGGTTCCAGCCAAAGCCTGGACTGGAGCTTTTACAGTATCCCCCTCTTCAGAAGAGACCTCTGGGTGATCAGAACCTGGCTCAGTCGGTGATCTTGGCGACTTTAAATTGTTTCGGAAACGTCTTGGACAGATACAAGACTTGAGGAAACCCTGTTTATGGAGTACCCTCTCTGGGGCAGAAAGCAGCTGTACTGCTAGTCTTGATACACAGAATGCATCATAACATGACTCAGGCACAGATACAATCCTCTTGTTGAGGTCCTGTCCAGTTAGTCATAGCAACTTATCTATGACAGTTGAGGTGATGAAGTAGCTTTCTACCTTGGGACTGGCCATCGGCAGGAGGCCAGCACCCCTGGGCAGATGGGCTTGGAAATGCATCAATATAGAGACCAGGAAATCTGTGGGTAGTAAACTTGACTTTGACATGGGAGCCTTGGAATCTGCCGTAGATACATCAGGCTCTGGAAGAGGATCAATGTGCAGGAAACTTGTCTCTGCCGTGGGTCCCCCAGAATCCGCAGAGGAAGCACCAGTCACTGAAGGGCAATCAGAAAGAAGTACACCCATCCCCACAGCGAGAGCACATGAAATAGGAATGGGTACATCAAGCTCTGCAGGGAAGTCCAAGAGGGGTGCATTTGTCTTTGAAAGTAACGCCATGAAATCAGGAAAGGACATGTCAGGCGCTGCACAGGGATTAGTAAGCAGTAAATCCGTCTTAAAAGCGGGAGCCCTCGAATCAGTAAGGACATCAGGTACTGCAAGAAAATCAGTGAGACATAAATTTGCCTTTGGAGTGGGAGTCCCAGACTCATGAAGGGTTACATAAGGTACTGTGGATAAACCAGTGAGGGGGAAGCTAGCCTTTGATGTAGGAATCTTAGCATCAATGATAAGTACCTCAGACGCTGCTGAAAAATCAGTGATACTTAAACTTGTTCTTTGAATGGGAGTCCCAGAGTCCTTAATGGTTATAACAGGCACTGCAGAGCAGTCAGTGAAAGATATGCTTATCTCTGAAATGATTGTCTGAGGATCAGCAGTGGTTACACTAGGTTCTGCAAATGGATCAGAGAAAGGTACAATAGGTATGGTGGGAGTCTGGGAAACAACAATAGGTATGCCAGATCCTGTGGGGAATTTTATGGCAAGAAACTTAGAAACGAAGATGGAGTTTTCCAACATTGCATGGAACCCAGCAGTAGGGGTACTTATCTTGGACCAATCAGAACTTGGTATATTTAACCATGTGGGGACATTAGTGGAAGCTCTGCTTGTCTCTGAAGTGGGTGTCTGAGAATCAACAGTAGGTATACCGGATCCTGTGGGGAATTTTATGGCAAGAAACTTAGAAACGAAGATGGAGTTTTCCAACATTGCATGGAACCCAGCAGTAGGGGTACTTATCTTGGACCAATCAGAACTTGGTATATTTAACCATGTGGGGACATTAGTGGAAGCTCTGCTTGTCTCTGAAGTGGGTGTCTGAGAATCAACAGTAGGTATACCGGATACTGTGGGAAACTTTATGGCAAGAGCTTTAGAAGCAATGAAAGGGACCTCAGACAATGCAGGCGAATCAGACAAAGGGAAACTTGACTTTAAAAGCAGGAGTTTTAGCATTAATGATATGTATATCAAACACCACAGGAGAGCCTTAGCAAGGGGGAACCTGCTTTGAAATCTAAGGCCTTATAACTAGCAAAGGTTACAGCAGGTACTGCAGGAGAGTTAGAAAAAGGGGAGCCTGCTTTTAAATATAAGGCCTTATAACTAGCAAGGGTTCCAGCACTTACTGCCGAGGAAACAGTGAGAGGTGTACTTAACCTTGAAACAGGAGCAGTGGAGAATTCATCTTTTGGCTCCTGGAATGCAAGGTTAGCTTGCTGAAGCGGAGGGGTAGGTGCCAACGAAGAATCAGCCGGGGGTGCAAGAAAGGGTGGTTGGCAAGGATTTGTAAACTGGAGGTGATGGAGGCGATTACAGTGTCCCACGTAGTCAGGAGGGCGGAGTGCCTATCCAAGAGTTGTACAAGACAAAGGTGGGAGTGAATCACCCCCAAGCGATGCTATCCAGAGGTAGATGCCAGTATTAATATTCTTGAGAAAATGAGTCCCAGATCGTAAAAAATGCAAGAATATAAATCACAGAAACACTTAAGAAACTTCTAAAAAGGATTTAATCTTTCATATCTCAGAAGTTACACTAGACCCACAGGTTCAACTGGCCTATTCCATTAGGCACCAATAAAGTTAACCTGTATATACTATGTGGGCTAGTGGGGGTTATCTCCTTGCTGTTTTATGTGCCATTTATAAATAGATTTTTGTACCTGTTTGGAGCAGTCCAGCTATTACTTTTTTCTCCCATGCCTGTGCATCGTCATACACCCTGGATACTATCCAAGAGTTGGCCCCAGAGGTACAGCACCTACCCAACCTCAGCGGGGTCTATGTGGGGCCTGAGCATTATGTGACGATGCTCGTCTTCGATCAGGAAGCGGACCCGCAGGGCTGAGGTAGGGATGCCAATTAACTGACCAGAGCCCAGGGACAGAGTCCTGTTAGAGTATCCATGGTCAGTAAGCAGGCAAAGGGTCAGGGCAGGCAGCAGTGGTGCCGAATCCAGGCGACAGGCAAAGGTCAGTGCAGGCGGAAAGCAGCAAGGTCGGGGTCATGGTCCGGGGTCAGCAACAGGAATTCCAAATGAACAGGGAGGCCACAGCAACAGTGAAGCCACAGGGATAGGCAAGCCACAGCAACAGGCTAGCCTCTGGAATGGGAAAGCTAAAGGGATAGGCAAGCCACAGGAACTGGCAAGCCACATGGAAGGCTCAAAAATGGGGAAGACTCAGGAACTAGAGCCCAGGGTGGTCAGGAACACAAAGAAAAGTATACAATGCTCAGGCAGGGGCTGGAAGTCACTGGCTGCTATTTAAGCCCTTGAACAGGTGCAGCCAATATAGCAGGCTGCCAGTAATCAAAATGTCCACAGCAGCCAGGTAAGGGCGGTCTCACGGGAGACCAGGCATTTACACCTTTTTACCAGGATCATACATTGAGCAAAATAGGTCAAGTGAAATAAATTGCAAATTTATTCGCCGGAAAAGGCATACACATAATGGAACACAAACTACTTAAGAAGAGTCACACTTACTTGGGACCTAGACTTTCCTAGCTATTTGGCACGTTAAACAAGAGTCTTTAGTTGACTGGGATTTAGCCCGAAATGCCGTGGAACCCAAATTGGCATGAAGTTCCAGACGCCACTGCTCCCTTCTCTCCGGAGGACTTGAAAATGCTTTTCCGGGACTTAGCTCCAAACGTCCTGGAACTAATATTGGTTTCAAATCCCAGCTGCGACCGCTACGTTCAATTCTCAGAACTTGGGAGCAAAAAGTGGCCTTGGTTTTTCTGAAGCCAATCTCTTGCTATTTCCACAAGAGCATCTTTTGGTCGTTTCGAATTTCCCGCTTGACTTCTGGCACTCAGAATCTCTCTGGGTGATTGGCTGAGAGTATTCTTATAGTATTTTGGAGACCATTCACAAAACACTATAACCAATCACAGCGTGGGAACTTTCTAACCAGCCAATCAGAGCGATGCCGGTCCTGTGAAGCCGGGCAAGCAGGGATTCTGAATCAGCCAAGGGACATGTGCAAGTTTGCCACCGTTGCCACTTGCTATTCAGAAGCCATCGGCTGGGTCAGGCTCCTCCAAGTCTGGTGGGGCAAATGGAAGTCAGGAGGACTTCCATCCATGCCAGGATGTGGGTAGTTGAGCCCTTCCCTCCTGCGCAAATGGTCTTCACACCTCAGGCATCCTCTGTGGCTTTCATGTCCGAAGTCTGAGCAGACTTGCTGGCACCAAATTGGTAGCCCAGTGGCTCGCTCAGAACATTGGATCTGAAAGTCCCAGCTTATAATACAGTGCACAACAGTACATTTTATATCAAACACAAATGTTAATAAAAATATACTTGTACAGGTCCTAAGTTTCTGAGTATGGTGAATAGAATACAAAGCGGCACTTTATTTTCTATTAGCTTATATTCCCACATAGAGTAGGATTGGATTTTAAAAATTCCCTCACCACCTTATATATGGTGGAGCACCCCCAGAACTTCTAGACCGGTTCTGGGTGACCTGGGCATTACAGGGACACAGGGACACTTGGCATCCCTATGCCCCATTTACCTTTCTGGCCTATGCTGAAGCAGGGAACCCTAGCGGTGAGTCGCGCAAGCGTTTCAAGGGGAGTTATTGCCGGGACAATGTGCCTATATTTATCCGGGAATCAAGCATGACTCTCTGGCACATTTTTGGGGTATCCAGCAACTCTGGACCATGACTACCTAGACACATTCTAACAACACTTTCTCTGCAAAAAAAACCTTGAATCTCATACCCTAGCAATCCCTGCTTGCTGGCATCCCTGGAAAGGCAAAAACACATTCTTTATTGTCACATAATTACATAGCATGTGTGTACAACAGTTAGGCTCAAGAGCTGCCACTCTTGAACCCCAAAACATGGATCAGAGGAAACCAAACGTTTATTTGTGAGCCTGGTTACTGTAACGGAGTGCTCACCACAAACAGGGCATGACTGCGGGACCGAGGTGGGGATTGTGAACACACCAACCTCCAGCCGTGAAGATGCATCCGGAGTGTAGATTGGTTGTAGATAGTCGGGTCGGGGTTAGAAAGGTCAGAGTTGTAGTAGGTACTTGCCGTGATCAGGGTTGGAGAGGTTCGGATCGTCATTGGTAGAGCCAAGGTCAGGATTGGAGAGATGTGGATCGTCGTTGGTATAGCCGGGGTCAGGAGCAGAGAGGTACGCAGTCCAGGTAATAGCCAAGGTCAGACATGGAGAAAACACAGGCACTTGGAAGCAAGGTACAAGGCAGGGAGGCAGGGATGCAGTAAGCACTTCGTACTGAATGAAGTCTTATGCTCAGCTACCAAGGGGCTGACTGAGCATATATACTACCAGGGACCAATAGGAAGCCAGCAGGGAAGAACCTCAGCAGTAAGTGGTTGTGTGATGGGAGGAGTCCGCAAGGGACGTGGTATGTACCAGAGGCCAGGCTCTGTTTATCTGTGTGCGCTCACTGTCCATGCGCGCCGCACGCTGCCGACACCAGCACGGGACTGGAGGGCAGAGGTAGGACCCACGGCGACCGTTTCTCCAGCTGCACGTGCCTGAATGCGGGGTGACTCCTGCGGCCGGAATCCACAGGGCTGCAGGGGGAGCCCGGGAGAGGAGGCTCAGTGTGGCACCTGATTGCGGGCTGTGGCAGGCTTGCCCCATGAGGTGCACAGCCCCGACCCTCGCGGGCCCTTACAGTTACCCCCTCAACGTCACAGGCGGGTTCCAGCCAAAGCCTGGACTGGAACCCTTCATCACTGTAGAGATAGTGAAAATATGTTTGGGGTATAGATCGTTCTAAAACCCTTGTAGTTAGGGACTGTGTCCAACGAGATTGCGTCAACAGGAATTGCTTCTCTCTACTCTCCTGTTTCACTTGGAGGAAGCCTATACCTAGGCGGGGTTCCCTAAGCCATGATCACGATACAGAGCAGGATCAGCCCAACAAGTGGGTCCTTAGCTAACTCTAACCCAGAAGGCTACAAGGTGGCATTCAGTATCTGAGACAGGGATACTGATGACAAGCCGAGAGGAGCCCACAGGAGAAGAACCTCTACAGACGCTATTCAGTGACCATTTAGGTATCTCATCATGAACGAAGCCTTAGTAACTCCCTAGCGGGCTGAGATTTGAACAGCTAGGGAAGAGTATACAGACAGTACAAAATGGGAATAACTGTATAGATAATGAAGTGTGTGTTGTGACTTAATACTTATCAATGGTGGTTAATACAGCTCCTGTTTGTATGAATAAAGTTCCTGATGCCCATCATTACATAACCAATGCCTAAATTATTGGAGAACTCCACAACAATGCATCATGAAAAATGGCAAGTATATTGGTATTGAAATATTGCTCTTCATTGTAACAACCGTGTAGTAATAATTCACCATTTTAAGACTTCCACATGTCCGTTCACAAGAGGGGCAATAACTACAGAGTGAAGAAATATTATAGATATAAAATGTAAGATGTAAAAAATATAGACAGTTATGTATCTTATTCCAGACCACTTATAGGCTTATATATGTTCTTAGCATTGATCTGCAAGAGAAGAGTTTGATTATCATTTGTGTTTTAATTGTGAATTCCGGTATTATCCCTGTGAAGAATGGATAGCAGGGGGTCACACAGGTGTATCAGCAGTCAGGATCAGAGCAGCCATTTTGTCTGTTCGGACAGGTTGAGTAAATGAAGTATGAGAGATGAGTGCAAGGAGGGTGTTTGTGCAGTCGCTCCCGACAGATACTATACCAGCCCCCAGCTAAATTCTCAGAAATAGAATTTAGTTCTGACCCTCAGAATATGTGACGGTTGAGATAAGGAGACACTTCCCATATTTGACATTTGGTACACCCAAGGTTGAAATGTGTTATCTGTGTAATCAGGAAACCACATGGCCACGGCATAGGCAGAAATATATACAATAAAGGTCAGCTTGTGTATCATTTAGAATTTAGCTTGCATAAGGTTTTTTCACAGATTTTGTATGTTTCTGTATTTTTCCATTTCCTAGGCCAGCCTCTTCCACAAGGGGCGTATTACTCATTAGCACTGTATAAAAAGTCCTGTCAATCATTATATTGTTAGAGAGCTTCTGTAAGCTTTCTCCCTGTGTACACCTGTATACAATAAAGACTCACTTGTTATTCTGAAGCCCCATTGTAATATTTTTTACCTCTTTCACATCCTCTACCCATGTTTTATATTCCCATTACAGCCATGATTGTCTATCAGATAATAGGGTCTCATTGGGTTAATTTTTAAACTTTGTATGTTTAGTAGCTCAGGTCCCACCGGCTCCGCGGGCTTTAAGACAAGAAACAGATAAACTAAATAGAATGGAAAAAACAGAGGAGAAGGGGGGAGCAAAGGAAGAAATCAGTAACACTGATCGGATTAAATACAAACTCACTGAATAAAGACCACAAAGAACACACCCCCATGCAATCTCAAGGATCATAGAAAGCAGAGGGAGCATGGACAAAAGCTCAGAGGTAAAAAAGGGGTGATGATAAATATATAAGAGCACTACTTGTACAGCCATGTGTAAGTGCTGGCACGTAGGGAGTTCTTTAGAAAGCAGCCTTCTGTTTCAGATTGGTGAGCTGCTTTGGGCGCTGTCCCTCACTCACACTGTTCCAATAGCCAAGCGACTGAATGGCATCACCTCCACGCCGCTCCCCCAAATTTCAATAGGATATATGAAGCGTGTATTCAAGTAAACCATTTATCTATCTATATATTTCTCAACCCGTCGTATGTGTGTTTGCCTGTCTGTATGTGTGTTCCCTGTGTCTAGGGGCAATCGCATTGGACCTTTGGCCCGTCACTCCGCCTCAGGCCAATCCGCCTCAGGCCAATGAGATTGCTCCCTTGGCCCGCCTGCCCTCGCACACCTCTCATTGGCACCGACACCACTGCCTCAGGCCAATGACATAGCTCCCTTGGCCCCACGCCCGCCCCCGCACACCTTTCATTGGCCTGCGGCCAACACACCGACCCCACTGCCACACTCTCCCAGCCCTCACTGAGCTTTGGGAACGCTTCACAGCACCTAACCCTCACTGCTCTTGGAGATTTGGTAACGCTTCACAGCACCTAACCCTCACTGCTCTGGGAGATTTGGTAACGCTTCACAGCTCTCACCTCCCAACCCACAAAACCCTCACCGCCTGATACCACCAAAAGAACTGCGGAATCAGGTACAGACTCTTAGCTATATATATATTGTTTTCACCACTGCAACACTACCCACCCTCACACAACACCGCACGATCACCTACACACACCGCACGCTCACAGAGCGCACACCGACGGCCACCACCTCTTAACAACACCACCCCCCCACCAATGCAGACCACGACCGTACGCCAGACCTCTCCCGGTACCGCAGCCCCTCTACCACCCACACACACTCCTGGGAAAAAAGAGAAAAGTTGCGCCAAAAAGGTTATCCTACTGTTCAATATGTAGCTTCAGTCTTTTCCACAATGCAGTTCTGCTGCCTGAGTTTCTCAGAGGTGATTCACCAGCCTCTGTATGAATATTGGTAGAAAAAGGATGAGGGGTCCTCTGGCGCGTTGCTCTGCTTGTGGCTCCACGACGTGTAAAACGTATGAAATTAGAGAGAAAAGAAGGGGGACCACAGTGAGGAAACAACACAGTGGTTCTGCACACTTCTTCGTTTGAATGGGGAGGGGGGGGAAAGAAGATGGGGGATGGATAGTGATAATACACTTTATGGGAGGAGACACACTCACATCAAATTTCTGATATCTTGAGCTGATGTCCTCTCCTCTGTATGTATTGTCTAGAGAAGTACTTAGAACTAGAAGAGACACAGAAGAAATTTTTAATAGATGGAATTGGTTTTATTCTTAACCACAATACCTTTTGGTTTGAAGGTGATTATTATCTGCAAAAGAGAGGGACCGCAATGGGCACCAGGTTTGCCCCCAGCTATGCCAACCTCTTTCTTGGATGGTGGGAGGATCAAGTAATCTGGCCCAACAAGACATGGGAGGCAAACCTGGTGCTCTACAAACGCTATATAGATGATATCATTATCATATGGAAAGGCGACCTCGAATCATTGCATACCTTTTTTACCACCATTAATACAAACAATTTGAATTTAAATTTTACCTATAATTCGAGTATATCTGAGGTGATATTTTTAGATTTAGAAATTTTTATTGACCAAGGGGTCATCAACACTAAAACACATTTTAAAATAGTAAATTGTAACAATTTTATTAAGGCCAACAGTTGCCACAAGAAAAATTGGCTGGAGAACGTCCACTACGGTGAATTTAGATGCTTAAAGCGTAACTGCACAAAACATAGTGATTTTGAACAACAAACAATACCGATGAAAAATAAGTTTCTTGAGAAAGAATATAAAATACAAACAATTGATAAAGCATTACAAAAGGTAGGGGAGATAGACAGAAAGGACATGCTAGTTTATAAAGATAAAAAGCCAAGAAGATGTTTTTATTCCTTTTATTACAACATATAGTACAAATTCAAAACAAATAGAAGGGATTTTAAACAAACATTGGCACATTTTAAAACAAGATGACCTTTTAAAAGAAATAATCGGGGATAAACCAGCGGTTATTTATTCAAAAGCCCCAAACATTAAACAAAAACTTGTACCGAGTTTTTTACCTCCAAAGACCAAGAGCTGCTGGTTAGACCAACTAACAAAGGGATTTAAAAGATGCTTAAACTGCAAGGCATGCAGAAATAACACAATAACTAATACTAGAATAACTTCCTTCAATTGCACCGTATCTAATTTAGACTATGACATTAAATCACACATTACCTGTGATAGTAAAGGTGTGATTTATCTACTACAATGTAGTTGCAACCTGCAGTATGTAGGTAGGACAATACGAAAACTTAAAACAAGAGTGGGAGAGCATATAAGGAATATATGCAATGGTTTAGAGACTCATAGTGTCTCAAACCATTATAAGAACAAACATAATCAGAATCCATCCTGCCTAAAATTCTTCGGCATTGAAATAGTTAAACCCGATTAGAGGGGAGGAGATTACATAAAGAAAATTAATAAAAGAGAATCCTTTTGGATTTTCACCCTCCAAACCCTGGCACCTAAGGGGTTAAATCTGGAAATGGAGGTTACTGCATTTCTCCCATAATAGTAATCTATTTACTTTAAGAATCCAAAATTTTCAACGATTATATAAAGTAGACCAGCTAGTGTATACTTCACCGATACATAATTATTTGTTCATTAGAGGAGAGACATTATTTATACGACATAGGGCATACGACACATTTTACTATTTGGTGGTCCAGATGTAATAACTCTATGTTAAACAGATGGCATTCTCAAAAATCTTTATTGGGTTTTTATACCACTCATGAGCCATGTAACTCCTCCCTCTTATGTTTTAACTAATAATAATCTATTCACCTCCAACCATTTTTAATATTTGAACCCCCACAGTCTAAATTATTTCTCTTAAGATCAATGAATTCACTATTTTAAAGCATGTTTTAAATAAGCAATTATTTATATTTTAAAGGACATTTTAACATAGATCAAGTCCCTGAGAAAATTTCTTCCCTCCTAAAGTGCCCATTCTATCTTCCTTTTATTATTTTAATTATTTTAATCATTTAAGTTTATACAGGAGGCTTGCAATTAATAAATAATTTTTTTAGGCATGCCACTTGTTCTTAAATATGTGTGAAATTTCATGTGATATTATATTTATTGCTTATGATGTGTCAATTGTTGTACTAGTGTATAAGATATTCTTAACTGAGTCTATTAACATAGTTAACGTGGCCTGAGAAAAACCAGCACTCTCAGAGTTAAATCGACGAAACTACAGGATATAAAAGACTGCTGCTACCCTGCATTTGCCTACGTCACTGAGGAAGCATTGGCGAAACGCGTCTGACGTTTTTTGGTCACTGCAAGCCACCGTAGTGAGGAGTTTGATTTCCCTGTTCCCTGGCCCAGCGTCTCGCCGTCTGCGCATGCGCATGCGCAACGGAGTAGGGAAGCTGAAAACTGTGTGTGCAGAGGGGTAGGCGGCCGGAGGAGGACATAGCCTGTGCACGGGCTTTTGGACATCCGTACTACAGCCGCCTACACTGAAGACACAGACAGGAAGAACCTGCCAGCAGGGAACCAGCCAAGACAAGACACCCCAACCCAGAAAGGGACGCGCTGTGGAGTCTGGCGGCATCTCCTCCCTATGCTTGAAATTATCGGTCGCTTGTAAGTTTTAAATCTCTTTTTTTCACCTGTTAATAAACTGTATTGCACTATTTTTTTCCCTTTTATATTTTTTTTGCTAATGAGGATATCAGGAGGCATTGCCTCACCCTCAACCTACCCAATTACATACAGAGGAGAGAACATTAGCTCAAGATATCAGAAATTTGATGTGAGTGTGTCTCCTCCCATAAAGTGTACTATCACTATCCATCCCCCATCTTCTTTCCCCCCACCCCATTCAAACGAAGAAGTGTGCAGAACCACTGTGTTGTTTCCTCACTGTGGTCCCCCTTCTTTTCTCTCTAATTTCATACGTTTTACATGTCGTGGAGCCACAAGCAGAGCAACGCGCCAGAGTACCCCTCATCCTTTTTCCACACACACCTGCCTACCCTGCCAACACCCCTCCCCTTCACCTCAACACAACCACGCCGGAACGCACGCTCACCGCAAAAACACCACACACCCCCAGCAAACATACACACTCTGCTACTCACTTGCACCGCCACATAACCTGATCGCGACCGGACAACGCCCGCATCTCCTCCACTAGCACACAACACACTCCCCCCCTCCGGAGGCCGCAACAACACCCCCACCTATCCCCCACCCCCCCCCACACACACACAGCCTCCCGTAGCCCGCATCACAACCACTCCCGTGGACCACAACCACTCCCGTGGACCGCAACCCCTCCCGTACGACGCAAGCCCTCCTGTATCCTGGCCAACACCCCCAAATCACTCACGTAGACCACACACCCGCCCCCCAAACCCTCCCGTGGCCACAACCGCCAAACCCCCCCCAAACCGCACGTAGGCAGCAAAAAAACCAACACCTCCCGGAGGACGCCACAACCCCTACCTCCGGAGGGCCCGCATCACAACCACGCACGTGGAGCGCAACCCCTACCTCCGGAGGGCCCGCATCACAACCACTCACGTGGAGCGCAACCCCTACCTCCGGAGAGCCCGCAACCAGCCCTCCTGTATCCCGGCCGCCCCCCAAAAAACACTCACGTGGCCCCCTCCTCCCCCCTTACCCCCTCCTCCCCGCCAAAGCCGCACCGAGCCCGCAAACACAACACCTCCCGGTGTACGCCACAACCCCCCTCCAGGGACCACACACCTTGCCTTCACCCTGCTGCCACATCAGTGTTTCACTGTACGCCGCAAGCCCTCCTGCCCAAACACAGTTTGGAAAAATATTACTGAACATTTACATTAGATTAAAAATTTTCACTACACATTATTATACAACATTAACAAATAATTATTCACGGTTCCCATCCCGGGCAACGCCGGGTCTCTCAGCTAGTTGAAAATAAAAGCACATACACACTTACATAAAGGAAAGTCTGTGTCAGCAACCGCAGGGATCTGAATGCACTCTCGCAGTGTAGAGGCTCTACTACCGTGTCCGGTGGAGACAGACTGCTCAGATGGAATCACGAGTAGCACCGGGTAGCTACAGAAGCCTGCTATGGCAAACCACAGCAATTTCAAGCAACGCGTTTTGCCGTCCCTGCGGCTTCGTCAGGCTCAATCAAAACCTTTTTTTTTTTTCAAACACCAAAATGATGTGCCTTTATGAAGCTGTCCTGAGAGCGAGCGACCAGAAGTGCCGGCGCTCACAATGCGCGAGGAAACAAATAAATGTGTTTTCTCGCGCGACTGCCAGATCACGTGAGCGAAGGCAGTGTAGGAAGCGCTACACCACTTTACAGTCTGAATTCCATGATAAACTCAGAACCACAGTAATAATCCAAATAAAAACCACAATAATATAAACCACAATGATAAATGAACCAGTAAACACACTATAAATAATACAATTAATAAAACACCAATGTAGAGTCCTGCTGCCATAGTCCAAACCAGGGGATTTTCCAAATCCCCTCACACAGTCTAGCAAAAGAAATTTGGACGTACCGGTGCAGAGGGCTGCAACAAAAACAAAAAAATAGGTAAAAAAATGTGGACAAGAAAAAAATGGGTGTATATAGCGCTAAAAAATCTTGTGCGATGACTAGGCTGCCAGGTGATACCAACTCCAAGACAGGTTGGAAAAACAAAACAAATAATAAACAATACAGACCGGCGCCAATTAGTCCAAGGTGATACTAATGTCCAGCACTGAAAGAGTCCCAGAATAGTAGATAGCTGCAGTAGTATCTTCACAGCTTGTCTTCAATGATTGGACTCCATATGTATGTGCATGGGAGAAAGAATAGACAAAGAAAACATATCATAGTGCAGTATGCAAACAACCAAACATGCAGGACAAACAGGACAAGACAAACACTACATAAAACAGGCAAGGCTGACTAATCCTACAATAAAGTATTTATTAACACAATTAAAATGAAAATGATGAGGTAGCACACGTGGGATCCGGTGGGTAAAACAGGAATCCTACTTACAGGACTGCCACAGGACATAAGCAGGGGTGCAAGGATAGATGGTAACCAGCAGCAGCTCCGTTTTTTCAGTCTTCAGACCTCCAGGGATTTCTTTCTCTCCGTGACCGGAAGCGCGTCACACCACGTGGCTTGACGGATCTCGTGGAGCTCCTGGTGCTGTCTGTCAAGCTGAATCCGGAAATCCACTGCTAGGAGGCGGGTGCAATCGCCGAATTTCCTTTCACTTGGCTGCAAGGCTCCCGCAGTCACTACCAGTCCTCTGCCACACTCAAAATACAAATCTGCCCAACGCGTTTCGTGCGCATGCGCACTTCTTCAGGGGTTAATGGATACTGGGCATGTGTGACTTAAATACAGACAGAACTCTTCTAATTGGATGTTATGGCTAAAACCTGCCATGGGATTGGTTCAAGCTACTGTCAGTCATGCCCTCAAGAACAATCAGCCTTACTAATACAAACAAAAACTCACAATGACAAAAAACCTAATAAAATATTAAAATTGCAATGGAAGATATATGCACAAATATTAAGCTAAACACAACATATTAATCACATAATAATAATAATTACATAATGACCAATAAAATTACTTACAAATAGTAATAATACATGTTAAAATTATAAATAAATAATTTAATACTTTAATAATCATTATCTATGTTAAAAACACTTTATAATCATTTTAAAAAAGCTCCTAGGTCAAATTCAATGTTCAAGCCATTCGGAGAGAGGGTCTTCAGCTCATAGACCCAGTATGACTCACGTCTACTGATCTGCTTGAGCTGATCGCCCCCTCTCCAACTGACCCGCACATTTTCAATGGCCTTACATTTAAGTCCGACCGGATTCCATTGCAATTTTAATATTTTATTAGGTTTTTTGTCATTGTGAGTTTTACAGAAAGTATATACTTAGCTCAATATAGGAAATGTCGTCAGGGTTATTTCATGCGTAGACTCCATCGGCAAGCATCAGATGATGGAGCACTGCGTTTAATTAAAAGGAATACAAAGAACAGCTTAGCATAATACCGTTTGAATAAACAAATTAAAAATAAACTTGCGATTGCAAACTCACAAACTCGTTCTTGGTTAATGTGCAGTTGATTATTAGCTTTCCAGCTTGGCATTAAAGGGAATCCTCTGTCTAGGAACTGCTACTGCAGTCTCTACAGCTCACTCCGTCAAGGCTGTTCGGAACCTCCCGCAGGGCCCTTCCGCTCTGCTCTGTACAGGCTCCACTCCTTACGTTTGTAGGCTGTTGCAGACCAACCAGGCTCTCTACCTGGGCTGTGCTCCGGGTTAGTCTGATTCCCTCCTTGCCGAGATTGTGTAGAGCTCCGTAACCCGGTTCCACTTCCGTGTATGATGCGTTCAATGACGTCAATGTCCAACTATGGTGGCTCAACTGGGACACCTTAAGCGTTTCGCGAAGTTCATTCACTTCATCAGGGGTGGCGCCTCCAGCATAGTGTGGTTTCTTAAATACCAACTAACTGGCAGGCAATGATTAGCATAATTGTTACACTAAGCTGATTCAAATGACATAATTAACTGATGCTGATTTACATGTACATATGATTGGTGGTAATGAGTGTGCATCCAAAATTAGATTGCAACATAAATAAGAAAAGCTTGCAGCATAAGTAAAAAACGGGTAGAAAGACTGAGGCAACATAACATACTATTTTGAAATCTAAGGTCAATAGTAGGAGAGAGGAACCCCACCAGTGGACTGGTCATGAGATTAGTGAGGTGGATTTATCATAATGTACTTAAGTGTGTACAGATTCTATTATAAATGTGATATATGATGGAATTTAATGTAATTATTTACATATTAAGCCATTCTGTTCTTGAGTATAGGTAATTTTTTTATAAATATTTAAATTAACTGATTTTGTGCGACCTTACTAACAGGAAAAACTTTAATAGTAGGAAGTTATATAGTGAATTAAAAATTTCATATACAGTATGTTATATAATTAATTGACTTATAAATCCAAGATGAAAAAAGAAAAACCTGGCGCCAAATGTTCAAATGGTAAGTCCTGTGATCCTCAAGGAATCTGCACACATGATTGACAGGCCATGGAACGAGAAAAAGAAAAACAGACAAAAATCATAGCGTAACACTGCTGGGTAAATCAGTATAACACTAAGAAACATAAAACAGAGAGACTCCTAGTGGCAAACTAAAAAATAAACAATTTATTAAAACTAGAACTATGTCATAAAAAAAGCACTGAAACAAATGAAGAACCGCTGGTCGTCCGGAGATGGTAAAATCAAAACCCTACTTACAACAAGCAGGGTGATAACAGGCGATGTAACAACAGTGTCCTCTCGGCGCAGGGAGTAGTCCTAGCAGAGTGCAAACTCTGCTCCACCGGTGCTCTCGCCCGAAATCCCTTCTACGGTGTACAGGAACCGTGCCGGTGATGGAGGCAGTCTTTCCAGTGCACAGCCCGACAGCACATGTGGCTGGCTCACCTTACTTCCTCCTCCTGGTTCACAGGCAATCTCCGCGCGCCCGAGTGTGCCTGTACACTTAAAGGGACAGGGGCTGCTGTCTGGATGCCGGGGGCCAACAGAGAACTGGAAGCTCTGGACCAACCGCTCAAACCAAAAGTTCAATGCTGTCCTCAAGGTGACTGTGTCACCTGCCCTACGCGTTTCGTAGATGTGAATCTACTTCCTCAGGGGCTGATTCACCCACCCAGTCACTGTCACCCACCCAGTCACTGTCACCCACCCTGTCACTGTCACCCACCCAGTCACTGACACCCACCCAGTCACTGACACCCACCCAGTCACTGATACCATGCAGTCACTCTCACCCAGTCACTGTCACCCACCCATTCCCTCTCACCCACCCATTATTCCCTCTCACCCACCCATTCACACTGTCACACTGTCACTCTCACACTGTCACTCTTACACTGTCAACCACCCAAAGTCACTGTCACCCAGTCACTAACCCACACACCCAGTCACTAACCCACTAAGTCACCCAGTCATTAACCCACCAAGTCACCCAGTCACTAAAAGTCAACCACCCACCAACCCACCCAGTCGCCAACCCACCCAGTCACCAACCCACCCAGTCACCAACCCACCCACCCAAGTCAAACCCAAACCTACCCGCCAACCCACCCAGTCACTCACCCACCCAGTCACTCACCCACTCACCCAGTCACTCACCCAGTCACTCACTCACCCAGTCACTCACTCACCCAGTCACTAACTCACCCAGTCACTCAACCAGTCCAATCACCCACCCCGCACCATACACCCCACCACCCAGTCACTCACCCACCCATTCACTCAAAGTCACTCACTTACCCAGTCACTCACTCACTCACCCACTCATTCACCCAGTCACTCACTCACACAGTCACTCACTCACCCAGTCACTCACTCACCCAGTCACTCACTCACTCACCCAGTCACTCACTCACTCACCCACCTAGGCAGGCAGTCATCTGTCTTTTGTTGAAAATATAAAAATAAACGGGTTGCATTGTAATGTTTTTTTCCATATTACAATAAGAAAACAGTTAAGTAAAAGTTGCGCGCTCAAATTTTTTTTCGTGGTAGGTGCGCAATGGGTTTTGGGGGGAGGGGTGTGTGCAATGGGTTCGGGGGGGGGGAGTTCTGCTCTTTTCATTTGTCCTGGGACCCATGATTTCTGTTGGCGGCCCTGATTGTCAGTCATTGTGCCATATATCAACAAAATAGTCTCGATGAATGGCTTTGACGTCTCCAGCGTTTACAGAAAGGATACAAAATCAAATTCCATGTTAAGACCCAATGGTACTAGTTTCTTGAGAGTGTAAATCCAGAATGACTAAAGCATTTTGACGAGGCCAGTAATGAAAGGGGGGTTGTCGGTACCTGGCTTGTTGGCATACTACAAAGCGGCCCAGTTATGCCAAATTGTTCAGTGGCACTTAGACCCAAATAAGAGACGGTGGGTGGCACTGGAAAGGGAGTGTTGCGCTCCGGTGGAACTACACAACCTAATTTGGCTACCAAAAAAATGTAGGAACATGATGGGGCTGCCGCTTCAAGCCATGGTGAACTTGCTGGCAGTCTGAGAGTCCTCAAAATTCCGAAATAATCTGACCTCTAAACACTCTTTGATGACCCCCTTGGTGGGAAACCCGGATTTTGCTCCGGGTCTGCCAGGTTCTAAATTTCTAATCTGGACGCAGTCGGGATACAAAAGACTGAAGGATCTGGAGGGTAGGAAATTTATAAAAACATTTGAGATGATAAAAGCGGAGAAAAAGATACCAAATACTGAATTCTTTAGATTCCTCCAGATCAGAGCATTTTACAACAAATCCCCAATTCGACCGGCACGGACCAATTTCGAACAGCTGTGTTCTAGAGAAACGGACACACAGGGACTAACGTCTAGGATGTACAGGGAAGTGATCTGTCCTGAACCAGCTGACGCCCCAAGACTCAAATATATAAGACAGTGGGAGACAGATCTAGGTGAGACACTAGAGGACGAGGACTGGGACCAAATCCTGCAAGCATCAGCCAAAAGTTCAATATGCGCCACATTGAAGGAGAACGCATATAAAGTCCTAATGTGGTGGTATCATACCCCACTAAAACTCTTTAAATTTGTCAGGGTCTATTCCCCGCTCTTCCCAAAACAGTGCGGGGAAACTGCTGACCTGAAGCATATGCTGTGGTCCTGCCCGAACGTGGTCCCGATTTGGGAAACTATTAGAGATTGGTTACAGCGGATTCTCAATTTGGAGATCCCCCTGGACCCGTGGCTGTTCCTGCTGGGCAGACGGATCCGGGGTGTGTCCAAAGCGACACACAAATTGGTTGCACATTTTGCAACCGCCACGAGATGCGAGATCGCAGCAGTGTGGAAGCAAACGGAATTACCAGTTATACCCAAAATCCGGAAATGAATTTGGCACGTCTGCCAGATGGAGCAGTTGACTAGTTGGGTCAACGACTATGGCTCAAACTTTCTAAAAGTATGGGCTCCATGGCTAGCCCAAATAGACATCCCAGGGATAGACACCGGCACAATTTTGCACTAATAGATCCAGATGCGTTCTCCTTCAACAAAGCAGGTGAGACGAAGACATAGAAACAGGTAGAGCAGATAAATCCACCCCGGCGCACAAGCGCAGCAGGGCATACCAGATTCGGCAGCGCGGCATACACATCAAGGAAAGGCTCCAATCCTCGAAGTAGTTACCTTCGCTCCCCCTCCCCATCTGATCAGCACGGTCGCCCCTATATGTCTTGCACGTGTCCAGTGTGTCTTGTTTGTCTCGTGGAGTAAGTCATTGTTGTTTGTCACGTCAGTAAAATAAGCTTGTACAAGTTACTGGGCCATTCGGCCCACTATTTTATGTATTGGTATATGACATTGGGAGGTGATGCAATGTACGATCTGTAAAACCAAATAAAAATGAAAGTTACAAAAAAAAAATCCAGAATGACTGTGAGAGATTTTTTTTCACTCAAATTACTTTGAAATATTTTACTAAAATCAGATGTACTTGCCCCACCCTTCACACCTGCAGACTCAGCCCCGGACACTGCTGATACCCGGCAGCCTTTTTATCTCGCTGGCTCCATTTTCCCATCGCCTACTCAGTCCACCAGAACAGCCCTCACTAAAATAACTAATAACCTCCATGCTGCCAAAGACAAAGCTTATTGCATTTATATTGCTCGACCTGTCTGCAACCTTTGATGCTGTGGACCACCCTCTTCCCTTTCACACATTCTCCATACTCTTGGTATATTGGCCATTATAGCATCAACTATTTCTTTGTTCAATGGCCTTTTATTCAGTATATTAGTTAATTAATTCTTTAAAACAATTATTTTAGAAGCAGCCATCTGGTATTCGACCCCAACAATGGCAGCAGATCACGGGTGTGCGCGCCCCTGCATGTGCAGGCTCAAGGACAAACATGAAATATACAGTATCAGACTCAGATCAGGAGCAGCAGAGTGGAGAAAACCCTGAGAGCGTTTGTAGACGGACGTTCACAGAGGTACACAATTGGAGGCTTTTATAAGGTGAAATTATAATAAGGCTTTATTGTGCCTTTTCCATTTCATCAGAAAATCATCCAAACACAGGGGGGGGGAACAAAGCTTCTATTCACTTGGGAGTATTTCTAGTGAAATCCTATGCAATTAATTCACATCTCCGTTAGTTAAGCATTTCTCCCAGCCCCAAACATATAGCATGAAATAAGCAGATATAAGCAGTCGCTTAATTATGAAAGTCTTATCTGTTTCTTGCTGTAGAGTAAGCTTCTCTGCTCTCCTGGAACCGCACCCGTGCGTGCACAGAAAATCAGCATCCAGGTTTAGAAGTCTTATTTGGTGTCTTGCAATCAGCTATGCTGGGCAGAGCTCAAGACCGGTCAGCTCCAGAGATGTGTGTTCTCTTGGTCAGTCTCTCCTGGGAGACTCAAGAACACTGCTCTGTCTCCAAAATTCAGCTCTCAGTCAGAGCTAAGGAGTCCCTTCCTGTCTCAACAGACAGGCTTTTGTAAGCAATCAGGCAGGTGGTGTTTATTAATTGACTACCAGCAGTTAACCACCACACTGCCAGATTAAAGGCACATTACTTGAACAGGGATTACTCCCCTGTTACAGTTATTTAAAGAAATGTTGGGGGTCTTCCAAATTGCTTTGGATAATGCTGTGATTGAATTTAAGGCTGATCTCACTGCAAGAACAACTCAGTTTGAAAATAAGATGGAAGAATTCCTGCAGAGCCAGAGCTCAATGGAAGATGAGGACCCTGAAGAACAATGTGGAAGATCTGGAAGATCGGGAAAGAAAGCACAACCTTAGAATAAGGAACATCCCAGAATCAATTATTCCAAACGAACTGCAACCATATTTAACAAAACGTTTTATACAAATAGTCCCATCTCTGCAAATAAGTGATCTACATATGGACAGATATATGCAGACATATACATACACATATACAGACATATGCCTTTGGTCCTAGATTTGCAGATCTGCAGAAAAGCTGGGATGTAATGGTGAAATTACATTACTATTATACAAAGGAGAAAATAATAAATGGATGCAGGAATCAAGAGTACTTAGACTTTGAGGATTCTAAATTACAGATATTCCAAGATCTTTCCAGATCCACTATTTCGAGGAGAAGAGGCTTTCGTTCAATAACAACTGCCCTCTGAGAAAATGATATCCACTATAGATGGGCGTTTCCATTTCGGCTAGGTGCAAGCAAAGATGGGAGGCGTTTCACTGAGGTACCCTGATGAGGCCGTAGCTTTCCTGGAGGCCCTAGGCTTGCATCCGCAGTCGAGACAAAAACCACAAAGGACCCCACAAACCGGGGGACAGCAAGAGATCCACCCTAGGAAAAAAGAGAGGATATTTCGGAAAAGCCAAGACTGTCCCCCCAGACTTGAGGGGACAAAAGGAATCGTACTCCTAGATTAAGATTGGGTCGGATTGAGGTGGAACATTTCTGACCAGGGAATGAGGTTTCCGGGGGTCTTTCTTCCTCTGTGGCCTTTTTGGCAGACCAGCTGGCTCTCTGAGGCTCTCCGGGCCTAACAGGGGAGCCATGGGCATCGGGAAGGAATACTTAATAAGACCTAAAGTTTCCCGTCGAAATAATTGTGTGTTATTTTTCAAAGGTTCCCGCAGGCTACTAAGACAGCTTTATATTGTCTGCGTGGCTGATATTTTGACGTTAGCCTCAAATATATAGGGGAGGAGTAGTAAGGTGTAAATCTGCTAGGGACAAAATATTTTATAATTTATATGTTAGTGATATAAGTTTTAAGTAGGAAGAAAGAAACTATTAGAATAAGAGATAAGGATAGATAAATTGATTATTGCATGGGTTTATTCCCCAGACCCTTTACTCGATAAGGACTGGAAGTTAGAAATTAAGAGTTTCGGAGGAGTGGGCAAGAAGGAGTCTGAGTAAACAGAGTTTGGGATACCCCGTGGAACCAGAGGTTCATGCCTCCCCAACTGGAATTTTTGTCCCTTATTCTGGTTCAGTTAAGGACCAGCTATTAAAAGGTGTTAATATGTCCATCTCTCCCCTAACCCCCCTCCCCCCCTAACCTTTTATCCCCTTCCCAGTTTCTACCCCCCAAGTATCACCACTGATCTACGGAGAGTAGGTTTCTCCGGCCCCTTAAAGCAGCAGTCTTAGCAATATTCTGCATGTGTGGGTTTTTTTTAATAAATCAGTTCTGTACTGTGAGAAAATACTTGTAGCATTTTCTTTTTAAAAAAACAACAACTTTGAAAGACAATTTTTAATGTATTCTAATGTAACGAGCATTTGTGTTCCTATAGCAACCCTTTAGAAAGGCACAACCCCTTCCTTTTCTGTAACAGGCTCTGGCACACCCCTTTGTGAGTCCTGCCCCCACCACAGCCGTGCACGAGCATGGAGCACAAATGTATCAGTTATACTGCCTGGTCACATGATCTTTCCCCCAGAACTGTGTCAGTGCAGCAGCAGCAAAGGAGAGTAGCTCAGAATCCATTAATTAAACATATATACAGACATACCCCGGTTTAAGGACAATCACTTTACGTACACTCGCGAGTAAGGACATATCGTTCAATAGGCAAACGGCAGCTCACGCATGCGCCTGTCAGCACGTCCTGAACAGCAATGCCAGCTCCCTACCTGTACCGAAGCTGTGCGCAAGCGGGGAGACTATGGAGCCTGTTACAAATGTGTTATTTACATCAGTTGTGCATGTATATGACGATTGCCGTACAGTACATGCATCGATATGTGGGAAAAAGGTAGTCCTTCAGTTTAAGTACATTTTCACTTTACATACATGCTCTGGCCCCATTGCGTACGTTAATGCGGGGTATGCCTGTACACACACACACACATGCACACACATTTTTTACAAAGGAATCACAAGATCAAACTGATATTTATACACAGTGTTCGACAAATCACCCAAAAATCTACTCGCCCAACAAAAAAATCTACTCGCCACCTAGTCCCGCCCCCAACCCCGCCCCCAACCCTGCCCTAGTCCCGCCCCCAACCCTGACCCTTTAAAAAAAAAAAGAATAAATTCATAGTAAGAACAACATTCGTTTTTGACATTAGTTTATTTATTGTATTACATTATACTACAATTAGTCCTTGTTACATGTATGTGTGTGTGTAAATGTTCCTGAACCCCATAACTAGTGCCTGGACGCCCCCACGTCACAATATTTAAAGCAGCAATCCCGCCTGGGATCTTACCTGATCCGCAGTCCCTCAATGTCCAGGTACCTCATTCCCGCAATGTTATACATTGGAGGGGATGTGTTCCCTACCTGTCTTCTGGGTTAGGGGGGATTCCGTGTGAAGCTTGAGTCAGATCTGGAATAAAGCAGTGTAGGTTATTTCAGTGTAGTATAGGGCAGTTAAGATATATAGGGTAAATAAGAGATCCAGAGTGTGAGAGAGAGACAGAGAGACACACACACACACACACACACAGAGAGAGAGACACAGAGAGAGACACAGAGAGAGAGACACAGAGAGAGAGAGAGACACACAGAGAGAGAGAGACACACACAGAGAGAGAGAGAGACACACAGAGAGAGAGAGACACACAGAGAGAGAGAGAGAGACACAGAGAGAGAAAGACAGAGAGAGAGAGAGAGACAGAGAGAGAGAGAGAGAGAGAGAGAGAGAGACACAGAGAGAGAGAGATGCACAGAGAGACGCACAGAGAGAGACGCACAGAGAGAGAGAGACGCACAGAGAAAGAGAGACGCACAGAGAAAGAGAGACGCACAGAGAAAGAGAGACGCACAGAGAAAGAGAGAGACACACAGAGAAAGAGAGAGAAAGAGAGAGACACACAGAGAATGAGAGAGACACACAGAGAATGAGAGAG
>WSYH01005420.1:0-44743 GCA_036426205.1 Ascaphus truei
CCTCTTTCCTTGCATACGGATTGTACATGTGAAGTACAAGTGGTCTCTCCTCTAGCATAAAACTTGGAATTACCTTGATGCCTTGTAAGATCGGGTCACCAGACTTCTCCTTGCACTTTTCAAAAGTGCACCAAACATCCGCTTCTTGAAAACAGGTCAGGTCATAAATCCCCTGCACAGGGAAATCCTGAAGGCAGAAGATCCTCTCAGTGTCCAGACCAATCAATTGCTTCAGCACCTTCTCCACTATCCACTGCAGGTTCACTCGACATCTCTCGGTCTCCTCGATCAGGAACCGAATGGAATTGCGCATTCCAGCTTGCGACGTCAGCTCTGCTCTCCCAAGCTCAGGTGTGGCACCCCAAAAGCAGCAAGGAACTTAAGCCAGTAAAGGCGATGTCCCAGGGCAAAGGTGCCGGCCCCTCACTTCCGCATCTGCTCGCTCAGAACCGCTCGCTCAGGATCAATCCTCACAGCTCAGAATGGCGTGCCCCCCCAAAAGCAGCAAGTGGCTTAAGACTCCCGAAGGAGCCGATGCCACAGGGCCAAGGGGGCACAGTCCCAGCTACACAGCCGTTTCGACCTTGATGGGTCTCATCAGAGTGAGGTTGGCTTACTGACATTTGCTCAAATGAGATAAGAGTAGGTAAAAAAAGTGACTAAAACCCTCCACAGTAAAGCATAAAGCAACTGTAATGTGAGCATGAGATAAAAAGTGGCACTGTGTGCTCATTTGCATATATATATATATATATATATATATATATATATATATATATATATATGATTGTTATCTCCTGCTCACTTTCTTTCCAACAGATGTTGGTTGTGCCTGCATTTAAATGTAGTCACCAGCACCTGTAATCTTGCATGTCAAACCCTTCCCTTTCTCACTACCCTCCGCAGGTCTGGCAGTCTGGCTCAATAACAATATGTTCAAATAAAACACAACATGTTCAAATAAAACACAACATGTTCAAATAAAACACAACATGGCTTGTAATGATTTGCTTGTAATTTCATTAAACCCATAGATTGCCTAGAGCAGTAGTGGGCAGCCTGCATCCCAAGGCCTTTACGTCCAAGTAGCTACCAGGTGGTTAACTTTTGACCCTTTAGGTTGTGGAGACAGTTATGCTGTGAACTGTGTCTCTTTTGTGTTGCTACTGTAATGTACAATGTGTTATGATTCTGTGATATATGATTAAATCTGATTATATAAAATGACCTGCCAAGTAGCATTGGATTTAATGTCAATATATTAACAAATATAAATATCTTAATAGTGTTCAAATTTGTTGTTGTTATTTAGAAATCCGTTTTTTTTATTGGGGGGGTGGCACCAATAGAATTCAGTAGAGAATTTGGGCTTTGATAAATGATCACTTTAGGTACAAGGGGGTGAAGGTTGACCGTCACCGCATTAGAGTAAGGGGAGCTCAAATCCAGTCCTCAAGCCCCCCCACCTCCCCCAACAGGTCAGGTTTTCAAGATATCCCAGCTTCAGCACAGGCGGCTCAATCGAAGACTGAGCCTCTGATTGAGCCACCCATGCTGAATCAGGGACAGATTGAGTCAACTGTGCTGAAGCAGGGATGTCCTGAAAACCTGACCTATTAGTGTGGCTTGAGGTTGTGGAGTTGAGCACCCCTGTACTAGAGTATAAATGAGAATCAATACCTCTGACTTGAGCGCTCTGGAAAAACTTGTACAGTATTGCATGGTGTGGGTGGAATTTCCTTGGAGCAGATGTATTGACACGTAGGGTGACCCATGACTTTGCTACTATATCTGGAAGGCTGGCATGTCGAGGGCCCCACGATGTAGTAGCAAAGTCATGCCCGTTTGCTCTTCTATTTTAGGAGAGAAACAGGAGGGCCCGGAGGAGGACTCTCCTCTTCTGTTCACCTCACAGCGGTGAGATTGCAATCACACGAGTGCTAAGAAGTAATCCCATGATTGCCACTTGCCGGAGCGGCCATGGCACTCAGGTGCTGCGGCCCCTCGGGACCTCAAAGGGTTAAACGAGGGGTACTCAAACCATATCATGGACCACTTCAAACCATATCCTGGACCACCATATCATTACCACCATCAGTGGTTATAATTGTTTGGAGATCCACCAAATGTATACTTAGTTTTGTTCATCAACATACTTTTAGTTACATATAATGGATACTTCAGACATCCTGGACCTGTATCTAAAAATCAGCTCTTTGTTAAATATCCGCACTCCGATTAAATTGGAGGGGGGAGAGAGGGCGGATTCTTAAAAATCCACCCAAATTGTATCCAATGGCAGATTCTGATAAATCTGCTTGGATTTTAAAGCATCCAATCCACAGACAGATTTTGGTAGGGAGGACAGGTGAGGGGATAAGTGCAGTAGATGGCAGTGCTTGGCCACAATGGTTGATAGGAGTGACTGTGGGTGTGGGACAGTAGCCATAAGTCTAGGCTATTGGATTGCTTCTTTAGAGAGGTAAGTTTTAATGTTGGTCAGTATTAAATTAGGTGGGTTAACAACATTAGCAAGGAAAGAGGTGGCATGGAGGCATGGGCGGGGCAGGTGTGTCTACGGCTGGGTCCAGGATTAGGAGAGATATCCCCAGCAGCAAGAAGTAGTATTGGAGAGGAGGTGAATAGATGATTAGTGGGGGTACTTTTTATTGAGGGGTGTAGAAGTTGTTGGGAAAGAGGTGTGTAAATAGTGCTGAAGTGTATGGGCACATGCATAGGTGGAAGGGAGGAGAGAGGAAAAGATGTGGAGAGGAGAGGGGCGAGGTAGGTGGAGAGAACAGAAACGTTTACAAAGGAGCGAGGAAACAGCCAACTGAAAAAGCGATAGGGAGGTCATAATGAGCTGCAGGGAGAGAGGTCGGAGGAGAGAGGTCCCAGGTATTGGAGGATAGGAAGAGTAGGGGTTGAAAGAGGTGAATAAATGAGGCCTGGCAGGGGAGTGTCGCACTGAAGATTCAGCAGCAGCTTAGAAAGTGAGTCTATAGATGTGTACAAGTTGTCCGAGCATTTAGAAAGTCAGGTTCTCACAGTTGCAAAGTTGTTGATGAAAGAGCAGAGTCCAGTTCTTCTTGTATTCCCCAACTGCAATTTTAACTCTGTAATAAATCATTTCTCCGTTTTCCAAGACCACCGGAGCGCCATTCATTATTTATTCTTCCTAATCATATTCACACTTTCAGTAATCAAATAACCCCATAACCACCTAGAACTAGTGGTCAGGCTTGCCGACATACAGGACAATACTAATTGGTGCTTCTTCTTTGGTCACTTGTTACTGATAAATTAGATGAGGTTGATAAATTAAATGTATCAACCTCAACCTAAGCAGCAAAGCATAATGGATAAGGACCTATTAATCTTGAATATAAAACAATCAATGGGACAATTAAAGAAAGCACAATATATATATAGGGATAAAAAGTGGCACTGTGTGCTCATTTGCATGTCATTTCCCAGAATCCCTTGCTGCAGTGGAAGTGCTGTTTGCTGGGTGATAATGGTGAAAAACAGGGTTGCAGACCTGTTTAAGACATGCAAATGAATATACAGGAATATTTACAGTTGACATATATATATATATATATATATATATATGTATATATATGTATATATCAGCTGTGTAATAGGTATAATACAATAAGTTAAAGTAAGCTACACTAAGTATACATAAGCTAAGACTGAGAATGTATAACTAATAGTGTAATTTGTAATGCCTTAGTGGCATTGTACCACATTGAGTAAGTGAGATTCAAGTTCCTGACATTCAGAAGCATGAAAGATCGTCTTTTTACAGTGAACACAACAAATGGATGTTGTCTGTTTTAGATGTGAAACAAAGAGGGATACCGGCGCCTAATGAGTCCAATTAGGTGGAGTCCTGGATATCCAGTAGAGATAATTCAAGTCCCAGGGTGATCAGCAATCTCTCAATCTTGAGATAGCCTGATGGGACTTCATTCATGGGGTATTGAACATGAAACGAAAGAAAGAAATATTTAGTGCAACACAGCTATGATGATTCATACAGACATGAAATCACAGGACATACTAACAACACTAACAAAACTAACAAACACAGAAGCAAAGCTGAAAATAAAAGGTAAGTTTAATATAACTAGATTATATAAAATGTTGGACAATGTCTGGAACACCAATCCGGTTGGGTAAAACCTGAGTGACACTCACAGGACGGCAGAAGGTAAATAACAATGAGACTGTTGAGATCTTATTTCCATGTGGTGAGAATTCACAGGGAACCAGGAACACCGTATAATCCTCTGTGCGTCCTTATCGAGAGCCGGAAGTGACGTCTCTGGATGGCTTGTAGACCCTGAGGAAGTATGCTTACGCACACGAAACGCGTAGGGCTATCTTTTTTACTCTGTTGGACTTTGAGGGACAGGCAGGTTGTATACTGAGCGCTGTGGTTTGGTGTGGAGATACGGAGGAGAGGAGATCGCCGTTTTTTTTAGCTCCGTTGGAAGTGCTGTCAGGCTGCGACGCATTGTCCGGTGACGTCACTACCGGTCCCGGTCTACAAGACATCCAGAGACGTCACTTCCGGCTGTAACAATCTGACATTGACAATCTGACATTGCCAATCTGAAACTCCCCAGCCCTTTTATCCCCTGCACCCACTTTTCCAACTATCTGTCCATGAAATTTCTCTGAATTGACTGTATAACCTTTGTTCATTTAATGTACAGTAACAATGTATTGTTTTCATAACTCTGTGCCCAGGACATACATGAAAACGAGAGGTAACTCTCAATGTATTACTTCCTGGTAAAGCATTTTTATAAATAAATACATACATTTTCCAAAGTGACTTTTTGTGGTTTTTAAAACATGCAGCAAACCATCCAAGAACCAGAACCTATTTATGCTGAATCAGTTATAGTTTGCTTAATGTATTCTTTACCAGGTTGGTTTGGAATTGACTTACTCTTGCTAGGAAAACTTGGAAGCTCCTTCACACTTGCGAATGAAAACTATATTATAACATCTTTACTACACTATAATGATCCAGGTAACAGGCAGGGCCGGCGCACGGGTTTCATGCACCCTGGGGGAAACTTAACATTTACGCCCCCCCTCTCACGTACCAGGCTTGGCGGTGGCACAGCGGGAGCGGAGCGGCACAGGAGTGGGGGTGTGGAGGTAAAAGACGATGTCAGCGGAGGGAAGACATGGAGACAGCGGGTGACGGTGGCTTGGCTTGGCTGTGGCTAATTTCCCCAGAATAAAAAAGGGGCAGATGTGGAAGACCAGAAGAGACAAGCAGACTTGTGACTTGGGCTGGGACCCTTTTCATAGGAAATAGGTGGAACCCCCCTTGTTGCCATCCTTGTCCCTTCAGGTTTTAAATATTCCACCCCGGGGTAATGATTAGCATTCGTTGAACCTCTGTTTTTATGCAGTCAAAAGCCAATTGGTCTTTAACAAATCTCTTCCATTTTGCTTACACAGCATTTTCCGGTACACAATTATATTTTGCGCTTATGCTTTTCCCCTTCTAATATACATGGCTGCAGGTTCTCCCAGGGGTACGAAAGATTCACAAAACTACAACATTACCCATCCTGCCATAATAAGATTTAGAGGCAGCCCAGATCCCGGTAACAATTGTTCTGAAGACACGGAGGTTTTAGCATCGCGCTCAGTACTGGCTTTGGAAGGTGTTATTTTGGAAGTAACACACCACTGTGTCCTGCAGCATAATCCAGCTATCAGTGTATGGCAGTCAGCAAGGAGTCCCCTACAGGAGTTAGGTGTGCAGGGTACCAGCTGTATGATGGATCCATCATTACAGATGTGTTATTTTGTTTCTGATATGGGGGTGTTTTGCAAACAGCGGGGATGGCGAGCCTGCTGTTTCCTGTTGTACAGATCAAGTGCTGAAAGCTGTAGTGTAACGTGCTGCAGGGTACACAAAGTGTACTTATTCTATTCTCCTGCATGAAATGAATATCTGACACAGTTGTGACACAGATCCCATTTGCCAAGACGAACCACACAAACAGTAAGCAGCTGTTCCGTGCACCTCAACTTTGCACTTTTGGCCTTAAGCTGATAAAGATGATACATTCTATTTGACCCACGCATGATGGAGTTGAACAAAAACAAAAAAAACAAACACACACTGGTTGTATTTACCTGTATAATATCCACCGGTGTCAGGATGTGGAGCCTGTGAGCACTGAATGCTTTTACACTAAATCTTTGGTGCAAGTACATTTTACTACAGTACAACTTCTCTCCCTTTGCAGCAGGATCTTCTCAGCCGTCCTACCTTTAGCAAATAACCCCCACTGACTTTCCAGACATTGCAGCGTGAAGGCAGATTGATACACTAAACCTTACTGTATATATGTTCTGACTTGCGTTGCATCCCACCATGTGACTAATAATATGCGTGCCAATGTAAAAGGAATTATGACTCCAGAAGCACATACTTGGGTGACAGGCTAGTAGAAATGTCATACTTGTAGCCCCCTTTCCCTATGACTAAGGGAACTATGTGTGCTGAATATACAGTACCTGTTGCTCACAGGAGACCTAAGCCTCCAGCGCTGGGAGCCTGGGGTGAGCTCTCTTCTCGGTACAGCGCCTCCACCAATGAGTGATCCCAGCGTTGGCAGGATAACCCCTCACAGGAACCAATTCAGTAAAGAATACACACGTATAGAATTTTTATTTACTGTAATACACTAACAAATCACACCAATGCGATGTCCCCCCTCAGTACGGAGGGTGCCCCGGGCACATACAACCCAGTGTCCACCCCAAAGTTTGTATGAAGCTAGCGCTACCCTCCCTGTGATGTGGTGGTGCACGGTGGGTACCTTCCTGGCTACGACCAGGGTATAACAGAGATCTGGAGTTAGCAGGGCCGCATCTGTGGTCCAACGATGCAGGGTCTGCAAAATCCCTGCTCACCTTACAGGTGTAATCTGCCTCATGGGGGAGCTCCAGCAGGAGTGTCTCCTGTAAACTCTAGGGCCCTGGGCCTAGTCCCAGAGCGCAGGGCACCGCTTGGCCGTCCGGTGAAATAGTACTGTGGTAGTAGTAAGGGGAGCATCCCTACAATACTGTTTCTGCTGTGGCTCTGTACCCAACTGTGGCCTGCGGGAGAAGTCTGGCCTAGTCAAGTGGCTACTGGCACCCAGACCCTACCTGCTTTCTCACTGTCCCCATCACGACTGTCCTCACAGGTCTTTGCACGCCAAATACACTGTCTTCCGTCCTAGAGGATTCTTTTAGTCCCACAATGCTGTGTATACGGAGCTGTCTAAGATAGCTGCCGCAACTTGCATGCGTGCCTGGACTTCACATGTGCAAGCCCCAAGATGGCGGCCCCAACACTCCGGGTCTACCGCTCTGATCACCCTGCAGCCACCCTCCCCGCAGGTAAGAGGGGAGCTCGGCTACATACTGTAGGAACTTAATCAGCTCAACCACCAAGACTCACTATCCTCGAGCTGCAAGAGGGGAGGGGGGGGGGGGTTGTTAAACTTCCATTGCTGTAGCTGCCACAGTTGTGTGACACCAGTAACAAGTCTTACTACATCTGTAATATGTAAAAATTGTGCAATTTTTTTTTTTTTTTAAATCAGCCAATGACTGGAGTTTGACAGAAAATTTTCCTGCATCAAAGTACAACCATCCAGGACCAGCATTGAAACTAAGGGATTGGTAGGATTACCCATTGATTTTGGGCCGCTATGTTTTACGTATCAGTGGCTAAGCGGTGGTACGAATATGGATTTTGGACATAGTGGCACACAATACAAGGCAATCCGGGGACCAGGAGTATCCCAGACTAAAGTTATTATTCAATATGTGATTGTATTTTCCTGTGCTGGAGAAGAGTTAAACTTCAAATGTACATTATGCTAATGCAATTATATTTAGAGTCGGTGCATGTGTGTACATATACAATGTAGTTCAGAACTGTCATACCAATTGCGTGTGCATACACAATTGGTATGGCAGTTCTGAACTACAATGTATATGCATATTGTTCTACTTTCTCTTTACGAATTACAAAGGTCCCTGTTGTCGAAAGTGTGTGTTTGGAGTTGATCACAATTTAAAAAAAAAAAAAAAAGAGATGATTTTTGTTTACATAAACAGTTTTATTTCACCATTTTTACACAGTAAAAGTAAAGGAATAGGGAGCTCCCCTCACATCCTCTTGGCGATCCTATTATAGATGATGTTTCCCACAGTCATTGTCTAGAAAAGAGGATACTTGGATTAGATAAAATTGTCAATACGGCGTTGTGCATCACAACGTACATATCACAAGGGCACCATGTCTTCAAGTATAGCCATCTTTTTGTAGTTATTACTTTATAATATGAAAATTTATGGTTTGTATTTATGCAAGTATTAGGTTAAGCACTTCAGGTCGGTAACCCATGATCTCACATATTATATTGAAGGCGTTATAGTTATTGGTTCCAATGATTGAATAACACTATATTCTCTATAGTTGTGGAGAAGGATATCAAACCACATATTGGCACAAAGTAGTCCATCATCAGAAAAGCACCAGCACATGCCCTGCATTTATGTAATCAATAATGTAATTACAATTGCTCCAGAAATACTAAAGTAAGCCCACTTACATTGGTGAGGATGTCTCCAGAGAGCTCCGTGACGGATTTGATTCCTTTAAGTTGCACAACCAGCTTACCACCCTCCAGGTTAACCACAGACTGCAAGATAGAAATGGAGAAAAAGATTCAGCATCTTCTTCACTTTCCATATATAATGAAATGCTCTTTAGCAGAAGTGAATACTATGAATAGGTCCATATAGAAAAATAAATAAACATATCAGTGCGTACATATTACACTTTTCTTTCTACACAAATGCAGCAACGGTGCACAATGTTTAAAGGGTAAATGGGGCATAAAAGGAGATGTTTGAATAATTTGCATCTCACATGGATGTACCTTTCAGTTACATAGCAACATTTACTGACAAAGGCTCAGAGCAGCAAAACAATTGAATGGAATAACTAAAATCTTACATTGCCAGAAGCGACCCTTCAACCTTCACCAAGTCAGATAGAGGAGTGTTGAAACACTATTCTATAGTGTACACATGCATGCAAAATAAATATTAGGCAATTCTAAGGAATACAAAGTTTAAAGATATGTATGAGTGAATACACTTAAAATATATATTGAATGACGATTCAAACCATGCCCTACTCTGAAAGGTTTATTCCCCCATCCAGGTAAATGAGAAAATGATTCTCCTACCTTGACCTTCTCTCCTGTTGGTGTCTCTAGCTCTGCCTCCTCACCAATGGTAAACTCGTTGACCAGGACCTTGGATCCCGTGGTGACAATGACTTTGAAGTGGTTGCCAGTCTGCACTATCTCAGATGTACTCTTGGCATCCTTTCCCTTCTGGATCAATTCATCAGAGAGACCTTGGAGAACAAAAAACCACAGCACATCTAACCCACTTGGTCTGCATTGCGTTCTAACCTCAAGTTAACAGCCATAAATGAATGGTCATTATAACTTAGTGAATAGACATTAAATATACCATTCAACAATGGAATGTCAGGCACACACTGAAGGGACCCAACATATCAAAACAGCTGTTAGAGTACTGTTGGTTTGCTGGCCATGCACTTTGACCCATGCTTCACTGTAAGATCGTTAAAAAAAATAAATAAAAAAAACACCCAACAGCAAGCATAAGGATTCATGATACAGTGGATAACAAGGCAAGCGATGCACTGCTAGTGCTCATTACCATTTTATAGCCAGAATTCCCCAGCTGCAGTGGGAGAACTGTTTGCTGTGTGATTTTGGGATGATGGTTTGGGGACCATCAGACACATGAATGTGCTCATAAATTTACATCAGTAAATGTAAAGGCATACAATGCAATGTTTGTTAAAATGGTTTGATGCGCCAAAGTGATATAAATAAATGGAAGGATAATATCTGGTGATGTATTTAAATGGATATTTTCTGGTGATTCTAAAAATATCAGTGCAAAATGCAAGGAAAACTTTTTACATCAGTTTTGCACCAATTTAAAATATAAAAACCTTGATGTTGTCTTTTAGTATTACTGTAGCAACAATGTTATAGCCCCAATGCATTACAAAGAACGGGGATAATATAAAAACAGGATAAGGTAATAACATAGCAATTACTGTATTAGCATTACTTACCAATGGCTTTCATGAAAGCCTCAAAGTTGTCATGGGACTGAAGCTCATATTTTCCATTGAAGGCCATTTTCAAGAGGTACTCTGCAGCTAGGGAGGAAGAGAGAGAAGGTACTTACACAGCAGCCACTGCCGACTTTTAACAGGTTTCCCTTATCTCCACATCGGCTCAGAGGTGAGATGATGTCAGTTTATTACGGCTGTGCTCAAACATTACCTTTTGACTTGAGCAACTATCACTGGAGTTTAATAGTATGGATTATGCAGTCATTTGGACAATCTCCAGACTAGATTTGGCAGGATTACGAATATAGCCCCATTTGTATTAAGGCAAAACTAGTTCAGGTCTGGTGCAAAAAGCTGCACTACTGTATGTATCAAATAAATCCAATATGATTTTATGATACAACTGGCCAATGTTTTTACCCAGGAATTGCACCCTCTTGCCTTGGTACAGCACATATGTTGTATACAATGCCTTCACTGCAGCCAGGGATTCTGGGAAATGACTTGCAAATGAACACTGTCACCTTTTGCTTCTTCTCCATGTTAACATGGACACATAGGGGCCTATGCAGAGAGCAGCGGTGGAATTAATTGGAGATGTTAATGAATAGTACCTTTTTTGGCGTGATTTTAGCTCCATATGCAGAAAGGTCCTTAAACTGCATTTAAAATCATGTCTGCATATGGAGAGTTTCAACCGGCGAGATGCGCGCTGGTGAAACATGTTTTAAAAAAAGCGCGTTTTTTTTTTCTTCTCCCTCTGGCCGCCGAGCTCCAGCTTCCTGCCAACTTTTGTTGGCGGAGCTAATTGTTGAATTTTTCTCCATTTTAATGGCGCAATCAGCCGCTAGATGGCGATCGCGCCTTTCTGAATACGGCAATTTTGAAACCTGGCGAGATTTAGGTTCTCGCCACCCGCGCGGCGAGATTTAAAAAAAAAAAAAAATGGCGCTTTTTTTTACTCGCCATTACCTGCCTTTCTAAAGGCATATTTCGCCAACAAATGACGCTAATTCAGTTACCGCAGCTCTCTGCATAGGCCCTCTAGAAGCTTAAGCTGTATTACACAGCCCGAGGTAAAGAAGTGCATAGCCAGTAAAACCTAGTAGGCTGTGCTGCAAATCTGTGTAATGTGGCAGGCATAAGTTTATAGGGGTCCATGTTAACATACAGCAAGAAGTAAAAAAGGTGGCACTGTGCTCATTTGCATGCCCGAATACCTGGCTGCAGGGGAAGCACTGTATGCTAAGAGGAGATAATGGGGAAGGGCGGGGTTGCAGACTTGTGAATGTGCTCACAAGTGGTATTTATTTGCTGCACACCGCCTAATTAAGCATGTTTTGCCTAGTCTAATTTTTGCATAAACAATTAAAAACACTTGTTGTACTACTAAGCTTTCACAAATAGTTGAACTTTAACACCATTTTCACAGTACAGAAAGTTAACCCATCTTTAGTAAATACAGCTTTTGGATGTACCAATTTTTGCAAACATTGTATCATTTTAAGTAATGCAAGTGAAAACCTTGACTATTGAGGAAAAAAAAAAATTAAGTTTGAATTCCACAGGCTTGATTAAAGGTTTGAGAGATCTAGAAGGATATTTGTCCAAGCTTTATTGGGGCTAAAATTGGTGACAGTATTTGCTCTGCTGGAATCTGAGATGTCTAAGATCCAGACCCTGAAATCAGGAGATAAAGTATTTAGCACAGTACCCATTTACTTTTAATTATCCCTGGACACCTGACAAATAAGCCAGTTGACTATGCATGCAAGCAGCAAAAAAAATAGCAGGTAGCTCTTTCCCCTACTTTGTTCCTCCTAAGAAAAGCCTTCTGTTTGAGTCTGGAGCAATGTTGCAAAAAAAACCTTGACACTTTTTTTCTATGGAAACTGGTAACTGTTGCAAAAATGTATATGGTGCAGTTTTTTTGAGGTACTATGACTGAGGCGCCATTTAAAAAAAATATATAAAAATAATTGACTATTAAAGCAGCAGTTCAAGCAATATCCTACATGTGTTATTTTAAAAAAATCAGTTCTGAACTATGAGAAAATACTTGTAGCATTTAAAAAACATTTTTTAAAGACTTTAATGTATTATAATGTAACAAGCATTTTTGTTTCTATACTAATCATTTACAAAGCCACATCCCCTTCCTCTTCTGAAACAGGCTCTGGCACTTACCAGGTCTGTTAACATTGTCAGGGATGTCATACAAACCAACCAATCTCCCTAGTTTTTTTTTTTTTTTTTTTTTTTTTTACACAATACACTTTGCTCTACATTCAATAAAGTAAAGCAAACAACTTGTCATTCACCGTAGAAGGACCAGATTGCACTCTGCCATGTATAACATCATGCAGTACTTCCAGCTCTACAAAAATGTATTTACAAAGCAGCGCTGAAGGGATAAAAGGCTAAAAGGACTGACTGCCACCCCCCCTTTTTTTCTGATTCCAAACCCGTCGCGTGTTACCCTAAGCTGCAGAAACGCTCCAGTTTAAGAGAACATTTTACTATTCCACATCAACAGCCTACCAGGCAAATCCTATAGAAAGGGGCCAGGGCATGGTCCAAGTTTCTGTTGGCTACACGGGGTGATGCTGCCTTAGCAACTGCTTCCCAAAATGGTATAAAAGGGCACACAAAAATGGAAGCAATATGCATGAAAAAGCACACAGTAGCAATATGACTTATTTTGGGGTACAGTTGGTGCACACACTCACGGCCCAGGAATTGTTGACTGTACCAGTGGTTCAATTACTGTAGCAATTGAGATTGTGTATAAAAGTGCTTCCTAGCTCTGTCAGAATATTATACCTGTGTTGCCCATTAAATAAATACCCATGATGCATCCCTCCCAAGGAAAATTGTAGAGCCGTGCAAGTTTACCACTTGTAATGGTCTGCTTAGCACTACAGTACATATAAAGCATTTCATAACGTAGCCCTTAACAGGCAAAACGAAAGGCTGTGCACTATCATTTTAAATATCACGTGTGGCAAGAGTTGTTTGGAAACTACTGATAAGCACCAGGTGACAGATTCGAGATCCACTTCCCGTTTTGATGCCACCCCATGTACTGCACTGGGTTACTGTGTCTTTGTGCTTTTGTCTTTCCTGCATATGTACAAGTCACTGGTTTTCCCATTTTGACCCACCCTTTACTTAATACAATTCTAACCTTTGTACTTTAGCAAGCTATAGTAATGGCATAAGTCTTGTACCGCAGCAACTTTCAATGACATGCAGTTTAGGGTCCTGCTTTAAGGCAGGGTCAGGCACAAAATCAATGAGCTATAAATACTCAAGGGCAAAGGATGGAAATACGCAGGGAAGTGACAGCCATTTTCTATAGGCTTTAGTTTTGTATAGTGTACCAAGCAGTAATGCCCCAATTTTGTTACCAGAAGACTTTGATAAAGAGCGACCTATCGTTATTACAGTGGTTAAATATGTATTAACCAACTAAAGCTCAGTATTGATGACAGATCAAAATTAGATCTTATTTACACAATGTCATCTTAGATGCTAGAGGAGTTTGACGTTTAGCAAAGTGTCAAATGGGTTTGTGCATTAAGGCAACAGGGTGCCACCTACTTTCTGAATATATTGAGCCACATTTACTACGACGTGCTACTTCAAAAGGCACAGTCTGTCCTGGAAGACACCATACTGCCTCATTCAAGTGAGCAAGCCATAAAGATCAATATTTACTTAGTGGAATTGCTCCCTTGACAACTTCCATGGTGGAAAACACCTTACAAGTCAGGTGAATATGCTGTAAAGTGTCATATTTACAGGAGTAAGTTATGTTGCAAGGTGTCTTATGGAGTAGCATGGCACAGTAAGTATGTCCCATTGTCTCAACCAGATCCCACCTCGTCAGGCCGAGGCCTGCAAGATGACCAGGTTAGTTAGGACCTGGTTTTTAGTGTCCTTGGTGGCATTTGATGTAACTCATTCACTGACAGAAGGGCCAGTTGTAAAGAAGAGATTCATTGCCAGAATCACCAACAGCAACAAAAAAGGAGACCCATGCCCCGTGTAGTCATTAGTGGACCTCTTCTATTTGTACTGGTACATACTGTACAAACCTTTAGTAGCATTTCACAGCTGAAGAAGAAGATTCTAATGCTGGTGCTGGTCTTTAGCAACACACAAGAAGGTATTGAAGATTGTTACTAGGAGACCATGCGGCTTTCTAACATTTGCACCTCCAATGACGGCCCTGTTTTATACAGTATGTTGTGATGCAGCTTCCATGTGCAGGAGAAGAGATCAGCTCCATTAAAATGAATTAGACTAAAATGTTCTCCAGCATGGAGGAGAAGCAGCTTCACTCTATATTGAATACAGGCCAACAAGCCTTACCATTTCACACAGCAGGAAAGCTATATACTGTAGAGCAGGCATTATAGTGAAAATACATTAAACCCACATTCCCTTTATGTAGTATGCAGCTAGGAGAGAGATCTTCCTCACATTCAGGAAAGACAAACTCAAGCACTCCACCCAAATTCAATGGCCATTAGTGAGATTTCTACATTTTGATCCCAAGTCTAATAACAAAAAGGAGCCATTCAGTTGCATCTTTTGAAGGGTGGGGGGGGGGGGGTGGGGGGAACCCCAAGCCCACTAGCCCCATGGAAGTAAACTTTAGTTTAGCAGGCACCTATACTAAATTAATGTAATTTCTTGTTTCCCCATAGACTAAACTCAGCAAAATAAGTGGACATGCCCAATAGGTGAAGCATCATGCTTTCTGTGATTTAGTGCAATTAAAAACCGGCACAATCCAGTAACAAGGTTCCCTTAGCATTGTGAGGGAATACTGCAAGTGCACAAGCTCCTCCATGAAACCTAATCCTGCATACACACATTCATCAATATAGCCACTCACCTTCCCTTCAGTAGAGAGTAAAGTTTTGTCTGACACTGAGGTGTATTATACCTTTTTGCTAATTGGACAATTGGTCAGGAGCTCAGAACCTGAAAGGAGGAGCCAGGCACATCCAAAGAACTATTTAACAAAACAGAACCACCCCTTAGCTCACCTGGTTCTGTGTTGTTGAAAGGTTCTATGTAATAACTATATATTATTATTTTTCACTAAGGAGTTTGTGCACTCACAGCGTTCCCTCACAATGCTAAGGGAACATTATTACAGGCGTATGCCAGTTTTTAATCTCACTGAATCAGAGAAAGCATTCATTTAACCCCTTGGGCACTTTCACATATTTCACTACGTTTTTAGTAAGTGACATAGTATATTTTTAGTGTAGGTGCCTGCTAAACTGGAGTTTACCCTGTCGGGGTTAGCGAGCTTGAATCAGTTTTCTATAAAAAGATGTAACTAAGTGGCACCTTTGTTATTAGACTTAGGATCAACATGTAGAACTCTCACTAACAAATTGCAAGCCAATTTGGGAGGGGCTCTGGAATTATATATTTGTTTTCCGTAAATTTATAGGGATTGTTGTTACCCAGAATCCTGTGCTGCAGTGGAAGCATGGTATGCCGTGCGATTACGGCGGCAGGTTTATTTAGACCTGCCTCAGACGTGACAGCGCTCATAAAGTGTTCTTTATCATTGCGGTCATCTACAAGTGACACTTTAAGAAGAAACCTGTGAGGTTTTTAAAACTCTACATTATATATTTTTTCATGTGAAGAACTGGAATGTTGGTCAGTTAAAAGATGTCACAAGCTCCAACTGATCTGCTCATAAAACATAAGTGCTAATGTAGTTACATTCTTTGTTGTTGCTTATTATTACACAGAAAGGTAAACTTGTTTGATAGTTTGGGGTATTTTCCCCTGTACATTTGTCTCGTTACGCAAATACTAGTGCACAGAATAATCTTATAACGTGTGGAGTGACCGCTCTTTTTTTAAAATAAAGATGAGTTAATGCAGGGGAGCTCAACTTCAGTTCTCAAGCCCCCTCTCCCCCTTCCCCAACAGGTAAGGTTTTCTGGGTATCCCTGCTTCAGCACAGGTGGCTCAATTAGAGGCTCAGTCGGAGCCTCTGATTGAGCCACCTGTGCTGAAGCAGGGACTCATTGAGCCCCCTGTGCTGAAGCTGGGATATCCTGAAAACCTGACCTGTTGAGGGGCTTGAGGACTGGAGTTGAGCCCCCCAGAGTTAAGGTAGAAAAACTTACCGTTATATATTGCACAGACTTCATGGACATGCAATGCATTGCAGATCTCTCTGCCATTAACGGAATAAGACAGAATAAGATATTTGCTAAAGAAATAAATAGTATTGCTGCAAATATCACGTTAGAGACCGGTAGAGATGTAGTCAACCTTTTCTTTTTTTTTTTAAGTATGATCTAACTATCTCCCCTCCCCTCCAACGGGTCAGGTTTTCAGGATATCCCAGCTTCAGCACAGGTGGCTCAGTCGAAGACAGCCTTTGATTGAGCCCACCTGTGCTGAAGCAGGGATATCCTGAAAACCAGACCGGTTTCAGAGGGGCTGATGACGGGAGTACAGCACCCCTAACCTGACAAAAACAGTTTGCTTTGTGTATCCTACGGCACTGGTGGGCAAAGTTTCCCTCATGTGCCCCCCCTGTCTCCTCTTTCCTCCGGCTCCCCCACCCCCCTCCTGCACGGCTCCACGTTGTGGGGACATGTCACATGTCATTTGACGCCGGTGCCATGGAGACGCGTCGCTGGAACTGAAGGTAAGTTAAAAGTTACAGAGGCCTCGCGCGATCCCCGGCATTTATTTTGAATGCCTTCAGAGAAGCCCGGGGCCTCTGTAACAGCCGCGTCCCCCCCCCCCCAGAAAATCTCGCGCCCGTCTCCCACTTTGCGCACCCCTGTGCTACAGTGTTTGCTGATGTGCTGTTTGCACTATAAATTCCAGGGCTAAATATAAAATAAACATGAAAGGAGGAAAGCCATTCAAATCTCAGTAAAAGTATCTTTTTTTTTAAGTTCCTAACTGAATAAAAAGTAATCATAGGAATGATAGCTGCTTTAAAAGGGTAGAGAAAGCTTTACGCACAGTAAGCCAGTGTATCCATTCTAATTGTAGTTTCAAATACTATTGCTAGGTACAACTTTAAAACAACGAAGTAATCATATTGTCATTAACAAGGTAACACAATTACTGGCTCGGAGAGATAAGCTAATGCTTACATGGTAAAGTTCACATGTGCAGCTTGCTAAAGCCAGTTAGTAGAGATGTATAAATATCCTGGGATGATGCAAGATGAAATTACAGTGCAGAGAGCTTTCAAAAGCACTGTACCCTTTAACTTTGCCTATGAAGATCTCTCTTATATGTCCAATAACAAGTGTCACAACCTACAACAAATACACAAACACCGTGATAATTATGGAAAACAAAAACCCTCTCAAATTGTCTTGTCATTTATTAGCAAAATTCTACATTTGGATCCAAAGTCTTATAAATGTAGAATTTAATTAATACATTGCAAGCCAATTTGAGAGGAGTGCCGGATTTTTGTACAGTATGTCATTTATTCATTCGTAATAAAAAAGATACGCCCTTTCCTCTGTAGCTCGACATCAAGAACGCGGACACAGACCCTCATTCTGTCCTGTCTCGATTACTGTAACCTCCTGCTGTCCGGCCTTCCTGCCTCTCACCTGTCTCCCCTACAATCTATCCTAAATGCTGCTGCCAGAATCACTCTACTCTATCCTAGATCTGTCTCAGCGTCTCCACTGCTGAAATCCCTCTCCTGGCTTCCGATCAAATCCTGTATCACACACTCAATTCGCCTCCTCACTTTTAAAGCATTACACTCTTCAACTCCTCCTTACATCTCAGCCCTAATTCCTCGCTATACACCATCCTGACTCTTGCGTTCTGCTCAAGGAAACCTTCTCTCTACCCCTTTTGTATCTAAAGCCCTCTCCCACCTAAAACCTCTCACTGACTGCCCCACACATCTAAAATGCAATATCCCTTCAATATCCGACTAGCACCCTCTCTATCCACTTTTAAGACCCATCTTAAAACACACCAGCTTAATGAAGAATATGAGTAGCTGATTCTTTACACCTCATACATAAACCTTGGCCCCTTGCAGATGCACTTACCAGAACGCCCTCCTAAAGTCTCTGTACGTTCTTCCTACCTATCAATTAGATTTTAAGCTCTTTGGAGCAGGGGCTCCTTTTCCTAAATGTTACTTTTATGTCTAAGCACTTGTTCCCATTATGTGTTATTTGTATCACTTGTTATTATATGATTGTCACATGTATTACTGCTGGGAAGCGCTATGCACATTAATGGAACTATTTAAATAAAGATATACATACAGTGCATACATACTGTACATGTGTTTTCCTTAACTGTACTGAATGTACAATTTTCTTTCACTAGCCGCCTACTTCATAAATGTAGTGAAAGTTCTATAGTGTTACTGACGCATTCTGCGGTAGAGGTAGTTCTGAGCTCACCTGATTCTGTTTTGCTAAATCGTGATAATTATAGTATAATTTACAGGAACAGTTGATTCCTCCAAGAAATAAGTCTGTATGTTACCTGAGACACAGAAGACAAAGTACAAATATACGTGGACATTTAACTCAATACAAGCTGGAAAAAAAACCTGCGCCAGGCTACATCTGTGGTAATATAAATTGCACCCTCTTTGGTGTTTCTGCGACGAGATGAGGGAGTTGTGGGAGGAGTTTGGGAGGAGTTATATTTGCATATTAATATATTAATGCATCTTTTTATTGAGAAGTGCGCGACTTGTGTTACTTTTATTATTGGTTTTCTGCGTTGGTTTTCTGCGTTGGTTTTCTGTGTCGTCTTGTAGGGGGCATAATACCTTTTTTTGATTAGCAAAGAATATGAGTACAACATGTGCCAAAATGTACAACAATAGAAATACAACATACAGTATGTCATGTTGTAGACAGAAAAGGTGCACTTTTTTTTACGCTAATGATAAATAGGCCCCAAAGGGGTCCCAGCTGCAAAACTGGTGCAAAATACATGAAGCACATTATCCATGCAACAATAATCTGTGACCGGAATCTGTTCTGCAGGGTCCCAAAGTGTTTATTTTGCCACTCCCACTTCCTTCCTGTTTGTCACACACTTCCTGGTGAGGGAAGGGAGAGGGTGTGTTGGAGAAGGTGTACACAATGGCTTAAACTTGCGACTCCACCCCTATTTATATACTCTTCCCATAGTCATTCCGTTGGCAGGTCTGGATTCCGAATCAGTCAGACAGGTTTTCAGTGATGGGCAAGAAATGAATCTGCCTTTTGGAGAACGATCCACGTGTAACCCCTTGTGTGATGAGATCCACCCACTGCCCCCTAGCAGGTTCCTCTCCAATGTGCTATGGACATGTGACTTTTAATGGACATGATAACCAGCCAATGATAACATCCGTGGAAGAGGTGGGACTAAGAGGGAGAGGAGCCTTTAAAATGGGGGATGGTAATGCTGAGGGCAGATCTGTATGGACCTGAGTGCTATCAGGTTTGGTTGAGGATTGGAGAGTGTGCACAAGTGCAGGTGGCAGCAGGAGAAGCGGGTTACCGCCACGACGAAATCAAGAGTTTGAGCACCATCGGAGGGGACCCTCAACAGCTAGAAAGCACCTTTGCGAAGTACAGGCCTGCAACAATTAGTACACAAGGAGCTCCCACGGTGTGCTGGCACATCACAAAGCCAATATACCCAGGATTGGGTGGCTAACGCACCACAGACACTGACTTACATCTGCACATTTTATTGTATGTTATATATGTTGATCCTCTGCTGATCACAGTTATTACGGGTGCAGTAAACCCGTTGTACCAGCCACATACCGTGTCTGCAAAACAGGGGCAAAATCAGTGGTTACACCAGCTTTATAAAAGGAAAATAACTCAGGGGGCTATTCACTAAGATCCGTTACGTGTTAACACAGGCTAATGCAGGGGCCCCCAACAGGTCAGGTTTAAAGGATATTCCTGCCTCGTAACAGGTGGCTCAGTCTTTGAGGCGTCTGTGCTGAAGCAGGGATATCTTGAAAACCTGCCCTGTTGTTAGCCCTTGAGGACTGGCGTTCACTACCCCTGCGCTTATGAGCCTTAAGTTACATTCTATTGAACACCCGTCTGGGTGCATTAACCCATAGTGGACCGTAGTAAATCTGTCCCTTATTGTTTGCAATAGGATTCATTTTCTCCAATATGGTGCTGACACTTGCACTGTTTTTTTAAGCCAGGACACTTTAGTAACTGACCTCAGGATCACTATCTCTGGTCACAATTCCCTCTCAGATCTCTAGCAATTTCCCTACTGGACACACAGGTAGTACGCAGATTACCTGGACTCGGGGAAATCAAATGTCGCCAACCACAACTAATAACTGTCATTTGTAAGGTGCTTCCCAGCGTTTAATACATCTGGGCCATAATGGTAGATGTGTCTCATTTAGCAGTAATATAATAAAGCGCTCCACAATAACATATCTTGCAACATGAAAATAAGGACTAAGTGAAAGCAGTATTAATTTAGTTGTTGATCTGGCAGCTGCCTACTGTGGGTCTAATACACAACATGTTCATTTCTTTTCCGCACATTGTAAGCCCATTTAAGTGAGTGGTGTTACTACAGCTGATACTGTACTACCACGGTTGTGTATGTGACCCCTTTATCTTACTGTCCTTTTTATAAAAGGTTTGTTTCATTTTTCTGTGCAGTCATAACAAGCCTGCCATGCATACATGTGTGGCGCTCATTCCTTTACATTGAAAATAATGTGTATTGCCATCAACAATGTAAAATACACAGATTTTGTACAAGGGTGAAATGTAGGGTAAATCCGGCTCATAAACAATTAATTGTCTGCACTTTGCTCCTGTGGTGTCTACATCACTATCTCTATCAATCAGATGTGGTTGTTTTTACAGCAATGAGATTAAATGTGGTAAACTTTGATCTTGAGGCCTTGTCTGCAGGTTCTGTATTGCTTCTTATCTTCTTTACAGCCTCTGTGAAGAAGTGGAGTAAGGTTGGGGGGAGGGGGCTATATCTTATTGATAAATGTGGAGACAATGTGTCCACTTGTAAAGGTCCCGCTTCCTATTGTTTTATAACGTGGTGCAAGCAAGCTTGACATGTACAGCAATATCAAGCATTACCTCATTTTCGGAAAGGTTCAGAATGATCTGCCAATGGTAAATGTTAAACACAAATAATGGTACAATAGCAAATGTGCACATCTTGCCGCATTTTGCACGCGCATTGTACGCCGCGGTTTAATATATTATAGCCCAGTCTCGTGGCAGTAACATAGAGTAATCTATTTCAATCTTAGGATATGGAGTTTATTCTCTGCGGTGCAGAAACCAAATATTGATTATTAACGATCCCACTAATTGTTGTTAATTATTAATTATGACTATTGAGCTTAACCCCATCAGTGTCTTTCCAATGAGCAGTGTACGTCAAGATGGCCGGCATGCCAGTGACCCTAATGATGGACAGTACCTTGTATGCCACGGCCCTATACTTATTTTTCTAGTGGTAGATCACGATCAGCGGTCCGTAGGGGTAATAACTGGGACCGGCACAGAAGGAATGATGACCAGTAGTTGTGAAGGAAGGAATGATGACAAGGAAGGTGGTGGCAGGACCCTTTGGTACTGAAGGGGTTAAACCACGTGGAGCATTAGCATGAGAGACTCTTTATAAGAGCATAATACAAAAATGGGGTAAATTAAAGCTAAACCTCAGTCTACGAAGCAAGTATATTTTATCATATATTAGGCAATCGATAAAAAGTGTATTATTGATAGTGTTTGGGGTCAGGATGTATGCTGGTGTTTTACTTAATTTTTTTTACAGAAGGTTAGTGGAATTATTCTATAGTGAGTTTATTTGTCATATAATCTTTGGAGCTATTGCTGGTGAGGAAAGGTAATATTGCCATTCAATGCCCGTCTCGCCATCCAAATTAATTCTTGTTTGATGTCCATGATACTTTGTGCGTCAATGCAGCGGAGCACCTAATCTGGGGCTATAGTTCCCCCCCCCAAGGGAGATCATGTCGTGTATTCTGGTGCTGGTGCATACCTGTTGGTGTTACAGAAGGCCTGAGGGCTCAGCGATATTGTGGGGAGACATCAGGTCAGGCTTTCAGCTGGTTGTTTGTAGTCAGCGCAGAGACTCCATCCCATGAGGATCCTGGGGCAGTCCCCCTTCCCCCCCTCCCTTGCTGCAGTGGAAGTGCTGTTTGCTGGGTGATAATGGTGAAAAACAGGGTTGCAGACCTGTCTAAGACATGCAAATGAATATACAGGAATATTTACATTTGCTTTATGCTTTACTGTGGAGGGTTTTAGTCACTTTTTTTACCCAGGGTTTTAGTCACTTTTTTTACCCACCATAACCTTAATAGTCGTGGTGATTACCTACTCTTATCTCATTTGAGCAAATGTCAGTAAGCCAACCTCACACTGATGAGACCCATCAAGGTTGAAACATGTCTGTGAGTGGGTTAACTGACTTTGCATCTCCCAAGTCCTTGCTTAAAAGCTGTGTTTAAAGCAGCATGCATTGACTAAGGGTTGCTCATGTAATGTGAGCATGAAATAAAAAGTGGCACTGTGTGCTCATTTGCATGTCATTTCCCAGAATCCCTTGCTGCAGTGGAAGTGCTGTTTGCTGGGTGATAATGGTGAAAGACAGGGTTGCAGCAGGACCGTCTAAGACATGCAAATGAAACATACAGGATATTTTACAGTTGCTTTATGCTTTAGTGGAGGGTAGTTTAGTCACTTTTTTAACCACCATAAACTTCGAAAGTCGTATATAATATAACACAAACAAAGAATGTTCAGGGCACTCAACTAGGGTAAAGTCTAAGGAAAGCAACTATCTGCTCAGGGTGGTGAAACGTTGCAAACCAGGATCACCATCCAGCAGCAAAAAATAGACAAAATCCGCAGCCTCACCAAATTCAAATGCAAAAACAAGTTTAATGTAGAAACACAAGCATCAGGCGGTAACAGCAGGGAAAAAGAAGCAGACGTTTCGGACCTCCCGGTCCTTCTCAAGACTACCTCATCAGCAAGTAATACATGACATCACTACAGTAGATGTATCAGCAGTGTACTGGTAATACTCTGCGTAGAGGGAAGCTGAGAGAAAGGACGGGGGTCCGAAACGTCGCTTCTTGTTCGCTGTTACCCCTGATGCTATGTGTTTCGTCTACACTTAAAATTGTTTTGCATTTAATTGGGGGAGTGTGCGGGATTGTGCAATCAGGATTTTTATATATATAGATTATATATATATATATTATATATATAGATATATATATATTGAATATATATATAATATATAATGATCTATATAGGCAATACGATACCGTGTGTAGGACGAATATCAAAGGCAGCATTCCAAAAGGTTGTCACAAATAATGTATTAAATTATCATGTTCCAACGTGTCGGTAATCACCTTGTAAAGGTCCCGCAAAGCCAGAGAAGTTGGTATGATGTCTGTAATTTAATACATTATTTTTGACAACCTTTGAAGTGTGCCTTGATGATTCGTATACACACGGGTTCGTACTGCTATTTATACACTATAGGATTTGCACCCACCCTTATGACTTTTCAGCGAGTTTGAGGTGCCTATTCGTTTTTTCATATGATATATATACTGTCCCGGCACAGTTATTCTAACCCAAAGACGGGAGCTGGCTGGATCGCAGAGCGGGCTGCAGCAGGGGGTCCAGCGGGCTCCATTCTCCGGTTGAAAAAGCGAGTTTCCCACGCTTTCCACGCTCAATAGATAAGCGCTTGGCACTTACTATGAAGTGCCGTTGGCGCAGAAAAACCGGCTGAAGCCCAGCCAGTGGTTCGGCCCAGAGACTGCCGGCGGAGCACGTGGTTTTTTTTAAAAATGCGGTGGCTGGCCGCACATGAGATATAACCTCTGTAGGCACTGTGTTGCTCATTTGCATGTAATTTCCCAGCATCCTCTTGCTGCAGTGGAAGTGCTGTGTGCGGTGATAAGGGGAAAGGCGGGGGTTGCCAGGACCTGCCTAAGACTTGCAGATGAGCATACAGTTATATTTGCCATATGTTGCTTTGATGTGGAGGGTTTTATCACTTTTTTAATCACCTAACTTAACCAGTTTATGGTTGGCCCATCCTTTAGCTTCTTGGCATAACAGTGAATCAACCCACACACTGATGAGACCCATTAAGGTGCGAAACAGCTGTCTGGGGTGGTTTTCTGGTGGTATGCACCTTAACCGGCTGGGTCAAAGCTGGACCATGCAGGGCAAGCTTACCTATAGGGAACCATGTTTTTAAAAATGGTTTTGAAGCAAAAAGTGGCGGCACTGTGTGCTCATTTGCGTCATTTCCGAATCCCTGCTGCAGGGATGACAGTGCTATGTGCTGGGTGTAATGGGGAAAAGGCGGGGTTGCAAGACCTGGCCTAAGACATGACAGCATGAGCATACAGTTGTATTTACTTATATATATATGTATATAATATGTATATATTGACATTACGTATTTTTGTATTTTGTAAACTATATTGTGCTTGTTTTTTAGTTAATTGAAGCGGGAATCCAAGGTTGGTTTGTTTTGTGTCTTTTCTCTTTTCATTTTTTAATAACGTGATTTTTAACATGTCATGAGGGTTATAGAAAGACAAAATGGAGAGGAGGACGAAGGGGGGGGGGTAGGGGGGGATTACAGAATAATAAAGAGAAAGATACGTAGTTGAGAAGAGAAATTAGGCTTACATCGATAGGTCTGGAACATGTCTCTTGCAGGATGGCTCAGGAAAATGTGAAGGCGGAATCATAAGGACCAACGAGTAAGATCGCGTTGTGGTCCAGCCAAGACCTCGTGAGGTCACACAAGTTAGTTTATATTGGAGAATATCCCCATCTGCAATGACAGAATGGCAACCAAACAAAGTGGTTCTGTAATTTCTTCCCCCCCCCTCCTTTTGTTCCCTTATGTGGGTCCGTTTAGCGGGACGTTAAAGGTCAGAGGAGGCCTCCTGTGTCCCTACAGAATTCCAAGCAAGGGTTTCAAGATCAGAGATATGTGCGTAGTTATATTTACCACACATCGTTAGGGTTGCTCCTAACATATAAGTTTTTCCTGATCTGGCACATGGATGGCCGGATGCTTTGACCAGTGGGTGCTATTACACATCTAGGGCTGTAGCATCTGCACAATGTTTATTTCTTCTTTGCTGAATTTTACGGAGGCTGCACAAAGAGCAGGAGATCATTAGGTCTAGTCAACATGGTTGAGAAGTTATTCTCTAGATCCACCTCGTTACCCAGACCCAAATCTTGTGGATTTGGGAGTCCCACCAAATAGGATAAGGTTCCCTGTCGACCACACAACTTAGGGCATAGAGGGAATACCCCAGGCAGATCTTCAATATTCTGAGAGGGGTCGTGTAAGTAGCTATCTGTTATGGAAAACTTTATATGAATTTTCCCTCAGGGTTGTGCAAATCAAACGCGTTTTTCCACCGCACTCGAAAAATATCACATTCCTTCCCTCCAAAACCTGACCCAAAATCTCGTTCCCACTATTTGATGAACTTAGGGTTCTAATGCAGGAGGGCACCATGAGTGCGATAGGGACGAGATCAAACTTTTATGCTGCTGCACTCTAGGCATATTCTCAAAGTTGATGAGCAAGTCCTTGGATTCTTTTCATATAGAACCCTCTAAGAGTTGTAAAATGAAAGGCCTCCTTCTCTGGCTTGGTATATCGTAAATAAGTGCCTAGGAGCTTTGCATATTCTCTACCTCTCAAATCTCTCAGGCGAGATACACTCACCACCTTGCCGTGGGACAATCTAGTCATTGATTGAAGGGCGTGGAATCAGGATGTGTCAAAGAGAGGTTGTGTAGTGGAGAGTAAGACACTGTAAGACTATTCTTGAAATCCAGTGCATTGAAGACTAGTGGAAGGATACCAAGATCTCCTTTCTCCTAGCGCTGGCAGCCAATATTGTAGGAGTTTACTGGAACTCATTAGTCAGATTCAGATGTACCCCATCTCCTCAGTGATCCTCTCATGGCAAATGACCATGGTGGTTGTTTGGTGCTTCGTAATAAGGAGTACAGACATTGTGAGCTAAGCCCCATTTTGCTGACGTGAGGTTTTTCCTGGCCAAAAAAGCTATAGTGTATTCTTTGTAGTTGGTAAAGTGAAAATAACTATTAGGGCTATGGGCAGGAGTCTGAAATGTATGTCAGCAAACAAGGGAGACGTCTTCATTTTGATTGATTGGGATTCTACCACCCAAATATCTATAATCGCCCAAGTGAAGAAGATCTTATTATCTTTGATCATTTCAGGGTAGTTTGTGACTATATGGGACTCTACGTATTGGGTTATATAAATTCCAGATAACAGATATTATGTTTTCTCCCATTTATAGTTATATTAAGTTCAATTAGTTTATTTTTTGTGGATGGATATTAACATTACCGACCTCCGATTATTATTGTGATCGAAGAGATCTGAAGTGGGGGTAAGTTTGGGGGAGGGAGGTTAAGGTGCAGACAGTATTTAAAAAAAATATCTCAGCAATCAATAAGGAATTTTGTATTCAGAGTTCCCTATATTATCCTTGAATGTCGGCATGGCTCTAATAGCTTGCCGATAGTGGCTCCACGAACATGCCAAACAACCAAAGGGAAAGAGGGCACCTTGCTCGTTCCCCCCTATGCTTATTGGAATTGAATTGTACCCAAACAACTCACCTTGCACTGGCTACTTGTCTCTACCACCGTGTCTCTACCTGGGAGGTGGAAAAGTGATAAAATTGCAAGTGAGAAAGGGCGCTCTAAACCTAATAGCCTCAATGTGGTTCTTAAGATAATACAGTCATATTCTGTTGAATGCTTTTTCGGGATCCAGAGCTACACCATCATGGAATATATGTTTTTTTTGAAAGGACTATGACTATCACTCTCCTCGTTGTCTGTGCGTTGTGTTAGGTATAAAGCACACGGTCATTATGGACAAGGGAGGGAGATATGCAATTAATTCTGGCTAGTATTTCAACGAAAATGTTAGTCCGTGTTAGTGTAGTGAGATGGGTCTATAGCTAGAGCAGATCTGATCCTACCCTCTTTGTGTATCACTGATATTGAAGCCTTGAAGCTATATTATAAGTAACTGAGCTCCATGGAGAATGGAATTTTAAAGTTTTGTAGCATGAGGGATTGGTGTAGCCTTGGATTAGTTTTTGAATAGATATTGAAAAACCAATCCCGCTGGGTTCGGATGTGAGCAATATAACGTGGACTTGATGTCTTTCAAGTTCTTGCTGGTGGAGATGTGGCTTATTTTAAAGATAAATTAAAGCCTCTCTGATAATTTAGGTAAGCCACCAAGAGAGCCAAGATAGGCGATAGACTGTGATTGGATGGATATAATTGTTGGTTTTGTCGTCTTTTACCACCATATAATTGGGATAGTAAGTTGGAAATTCTTCCACTATTGGTTGGATTGGGTGTGAGCAGGGCAATTTTGGCCTGGAGATTTGATATGGTTTTTAAGGTTGTCTGGTTGCGAAGTCACTTGCCGCAAGTAGAGAATCAGATTCATTATTTCTCAACTATATCCTGTTAGTCCGGATAAAAAATGTCTCTTGCCCCTCTTGAAAACAAGAATAGGTTTAAAGTCTCCTACTTAGATTTATTAGCTTTCTTCAGAAAGGCGTGTTAAGAGTCTGTTGTGTGCTCTTACTCCATTGTATGATTCATTTTTAAGTTATCAAATGTTTACAAACTCTTCCTTTTTGGGAAGGCGTTATGTGATAAGTTTCCTCTCCTTTCAAAAATGCTTGTGGGATTCCCAGATTGTGGATAGGGAGGATGCGGTCTGGTTCACTGAAAATGCTGTGTTATCTGACTCAACCGTGCTAAAATTTTAGGGATTTTAGTAGAGATCCATTTAGTCTCCATGAGTTAATGTTATTATTGTGTGCACATTTCCAACTACTAGAAGAAATTTCATTAGACTAGCCCATTTAGTTTGGGGATAGGGATGCCTCTCCGAAAAAGTCATGCAAAGCGGGAGGTAAGAGTGGCGAAGTATGGGGCCGATAAATGTGTATCCTTAGTTTGAGGATCATGAGTTCCCTCCAAGATCCACAGATTTAAATATACCAAGGCATCTGACTAAGTCTCACTTATCCCCTTTCTATGGTGTTTGTCATCAAGTAGGCTCACCGAAAATCTACCATAGACTTTTTAATGGTCAATTGAAAATCACCCTTAGGATCACTTTACCTGTCTGGCACTGCCCAAGATAGCAAAAATGCATCAAAGGAATGAGAGCTTTTATCGGTTGATTACATAGACGTTTAGCTATAGGCAGTGGCTTACCAACTGTGCGCTGCGCGCAGCTTGGTGCGACCGTGGCTGGTTGAGGGGCGCCGCGATTTCAAATGACAGGCCGATATTCTGATGCATGTTGGTGAAAATTTTGCAGGCGGCCGTCGGCAGCAGGCGCAGACAGGCAAGATGTGGCGCCATTCTATGTGTGGTGTGCAGATGCGACAGTGTGGGGGGGTGGTGAGCCTTGCGGTGGGGCGAGCGCCTGTGTGGAAGGGGCGAGCGCGGCGGGGATGCATGCTGGTCTTGGCCACAGAGACGTCATCCTGCACCGTGCTGCCAGCAGCTACTAACGAGGGACGCAGAAGGAGGAACAGCGGGGCAGAGTTAGAAGTTCAGAAGGAAGCCAAGGACCAATTTTGTTTCGTTGGGGGGGGGGTGGGGGGGGAGGGGGGGGTTGGGGAATGGAGGCAGCCGGGGAAAATGGAAATGGTTGCTGGGGGGGAATACGCATGGGGCATGGGGGGTCAGGCTCGGGGGATAGAGAATAAAATGATGGGGGGGGGGAAATTACACGGGGGCATGGGGGCAGCCTGGGGAGATAAAAAGTGTGGGGGACGGGAATTAGCTCGGCCAGGCGGCCAGCCTGGGAGATAAAAATGATGGGGGGGGGAAATAAGTGGGGCAGGGGGCCAAGCCTGTGGAGATAAAAATGATGGGAGGGGATAAGAAGGGGCATGGGGGTGCCAGTCTGGAGAGATATAAAATGATTGAGGGGGGGAAAAGATGGGCATGGGGGCAGCCTGGGGAGAGTAATAAAATGATGGGGACGGGGAGGGATAAGAGGGGCATGGGGGCCAGTCTGGGGAGATAACAATTATGGGGGGGAAAATAGACTGGGGCATGGGGCCAGCCTGGGGAGATAAAAATTGATGCGGGGGGAGAAAGATTGGGCATGGGGGGCGCCTAGGGAGATTAGTAAAAATGATGGGGGATAAGATAAGACAGGGACATGGGGGACAGCTGGAGAGATGAAAATGATGGGGGGGGGGGGGGGGGGGGATATGGGAAATAAGATGGGCAAGGCTGAGCTGAGATGATGGGGGCAGGATGAGCGTGCGTTGATGATTGGAGGGGAGGTGGTGTGTATATATTTGTATGGGGGGTGGGGGAAAGGAATTATAATGTATTTGGGGGCGTGTGGGGGGTTATTTTTTAGATGTATGGGGGGGTTTGGGGGGTCTAAGTTATTTTGTACCAGTATTTTTGGACAAAGCAACCTGGCCAACCTAGGCACGTCTATAGTGCGAGGGCGCACGCTACGCCGTGCGCACACAGAATTTAGTGGCGACGTTAGTCAGCCTTTCTATTTAAGGGCGCAGCGCGCGCGGACGCACGGCAGGGAGCGGGAAGCCGACAGACAGCGGCAAAGACGGAGGAGGAAAAGATCATTTGACACGCTACCGGCCGCAAAGTATGATGTATGTGTGTTGTGTGTCAATGATTTGCACAAATAAAATAAAAAAAATATGTACTTAAACTTTGTTTTCTTTAAAAAAACAATCTTAATTAGGCTTCATTCACTCAACAAACCCATGCACACACACATACTCACTCACACAATACACCGTACCTGCAGCTCCCGGCTCTATTAACAGGAAGAAAGAGCATGTTGCAGTGCACGCGTTTTGTTCGCAAGGCAAGCCACGGCGCATGCACTTATAGAAGGGCCTCCTAAAGGCCAGCGCTTGCTCCGTGGGAAACCAAAAAAGGAAGGAGCGGCAGCATACCGACAACGGACCGTTTGCGCCGTTCCATGTAAGGTTTTGGAGCCACCTCTCGCCACCTCTCACCGGCGTGCAGGCACGCGACAGCAAGAGAGTTTCCCGTGCTGTACTGCCTGGAGAGGTAGGGGGCGGCTAATTGGTTTTATGGGCGATCCGTACACCATGCAGTGACCGACATGAGACTGAGGCAATTGCAATGCCGGTTGCCAGGGAAGCATAGTGCGAGGGTTCCTGCAGCGCGGCTGTTGTCTTTCTCCTGCACCCGTCACTTGCTACGCCTGTGTTGTACATAGGGCGGGCGTGGCGGCGGAGGCATGTGGTGTGAGGTGTGAGATGAGTGAGAGTGTGGAAGAGTCGGTGTGAGAGTGTGAGAGTCTGTGCTGGAGTGTGATGTTAGAGTGTGAGAGTCTGTGTGAGAGCTTTGAGTGTGTGAGTAGTCGTCGAGAAGTGCGTGAGAGTGTCTTTCGAGTGTCGTTGGCTTTTCTGTGGAGATTGAGTGTGAGAGTCTGTGTGAGTGAGTGTGTGAGAGTGGAATGGATGGAGAGTCTGTTTGTGAGAGTTTGAGAGTGTGAGAGTCTGTGTGAGAGTGTGAGAGTGTGAGAGTCGTGGGCTGTGGGTGGAGGAGTCTGTGTGGAGTGTGGTGGGTGTGATTGTGGAGCTTGTAGTGAGGTGAGTTAGTTGTGAGAGTCTGTTGAATTGAGATGTATGTACGTGTGGAGAGTGTGAGAGCGTGTGATGAAAGGTGGGAAGAGGGTCTGTGGGAGAGTGTGTTGTGAGAGTTGAGAGAGTCTGTGTGAGAGGAGAGACTGTGTGAGTAAGGAAAGATACCGACATGAGCACTGCAAAGTGGTTGATATACAACTTATGTTTCATACTTGTGGGTGCCGTTGGAAAAATCTGATCGACTCCTTAGGGAGCCTTGAAAAATCACTTGATCGCCTTAGGGCAGTCTTAAGAACCCGAGAAAACGTTTTTTTTGGAGACCACTGAGCTATAGTGATGTCAAACCATACACAGGAACCTAATTATTACAATAGCGACAATCTTTATCTTGAGTTTTATCTACTGTATGAGAGGAATGGCGATATTCTTGGAGAGTGGACACAAGTCACTAAGCCCTGTTTTTTAACTGAGTCTTGAGGAAAATAGTGTTGACTGTGGGGAACAGTATGTTCGGTAAATAAATAGAAAGGAGTTGGTGATGAGAGATCCAGAATGGTGTTTCTTGGAACGCACGAATGAATAGTATCACTTTCCATTTTTTGTGTAGTTCTCAATGTAAGACCAGGCGCCTTTTGATATGGGCTTATTCAGGCTCCTTGAAATGTTATCGGTCTGGTGGAACATCAGCTGATCCGTACAGACTGTAAATTGTTCATTCTCATCATGAGTGTTGTTTAAGTGTACTTCTGTTATTTTCTCTAGGTTTGTCTTAATTACACTATTTTGTGTATGGGGTGGTTGGGGAGGTGGACTGAAACAAACTGGGAAATGGGAGATAAGGTGGGGGTTGGGTGGTGGGTGGGTGGTGAGGATAGTTTCCTACGCGCTGGGAGGTAACCCTATGTCATGATGTCCTTCTTAAAGGGAGTAGTGGGCGGGGGCGGTGGGGACCAGGGAACTGCCTTAACAGGCCAGTAGAGCAACAACATAAGCTCCTTACAAGCAGCTCCGACAACGTGTGTAGTGTGAAAGTTTAATATGGTAGCTTGAGTGAATAGTCGTAAGTGTTTTTCTTTTTGTTGTTGTTTTGTTTTTTCCCCTTGTTTCTCAACTAGTTTATTTTAGTCTAATGGTTACCTATTCTGCTGTGAACCAACAAGTGATCTTCTCGGCTGTTTTAAATAGATTGAGGGGCTCAAAGAGGAATTGACCAACAAGATAACTCTATTGTGTACAATATTCGCCTTACAAAACCTTTAAAGCAATAAATTCTGGCTAGGTGACTAGATGGACCGTAGACCACTGTGGTGCTGCAATTGTAAGCTTGACCCCAGGCCAGGCGAAGAGAGGGACACAATCCAGAGGCCAACCAAGCAGGAGAATTAAACATAAAAACTATTAACACAAGCGTTAGGGCGTTTTTCTTGCGATGATATGTCCCGGGAACATTCAATCTCTATGCAGTAGGGATTGTGTCATTTTTCCTAGGTTTTCTTGTGAGGTAGCCCTTTGTGTTCTGCCAATCCATATTGATTCGTGTTAGAGACGAGCACTTGTTCTCTGGCCATCTTTGGGGTGATGCTGAAGGATGATGGAAATACTTTGTGAACGTCGTTGTTTCAGGAGTTTGTTGTATTGTATGAGTATATATGTGTACACCCTTCTCGTATTGCAATTGACAAGTAGTTTAAAAGGGGAAAAAACCCACCATGTATCTGATGTCTTTTGCCCTGTGGATATCTGATGAATATGGATTATAGAGATCTTTCTGCGTGTGGGTTTGTGGCCGGATCTTAGATACCTGGATCTTTGAAGGCTGGAGATGAGAATTCCTCTGGTAATAAGATTGTGTGAGGGGGTTAGAGTGGTGTTAGTTAGTGTTTCGGGACATGAGCACTTTTCTTTTGTGTTTAAGTGGTGAGTACAGGTATGTTACGCCAGTATCTTCTTGGTGTGATTATTTGGTGTTGTGGTGACACCTTTGGACCATACGGGGCCCTGACAGTTTTGAAGCCACATATTTTATAGGGAGTCTCTCTGGATTATCTTAGTGAAGTTATAAGTATTTAAACCCTCCGGATTCAAGTTAGGGGTGATTTTATTTTTGGATGTCCCGTTGTGTCCTGAAATATTTTTTCACACCGAATGCATAGTTGTTGTATTCTTGAGTCTTTCTTGTATGTTGCCAGACCTCGGCCCAATGGAGCTTTTTAGTTTCTCTAAGGGTCGCTTTCTCGCAGCTGTATCTTGATCTATTATTTTCGTCACATCAGTTTTTGTTTTAGAGGCCGAATTGCGGCCAGACATTTGTAGTGTGAGCTAGCTCACGGGGTAACCTCTTTTCGGTGCTCTCACATTGGTTCCACAAATTGATAAGAAGGTATTTAATTTTGCTGAATAGATGTTTGTCGATTGATTCCTTATATTGTGTTGGTTCGTAGTTACGTATGCTCTGTTTCCGATTCCCTTGCTGCAGTGGAAGTGCTGTTTGCTGGGTGATAATGGTGAAAGACAGGGTTGCAGACCTGTCTAAGACATGCAAATGAACATACAGGAATATTTACAGTTGCTTTATGCTTTACTGTGGAGGGTTTTAGTCACTTTTTTCTACGCGGTGAGGTGGTTATCAAGTTGGAGGGCCCACACTGATGATAGTCTCTGATGGCCTGGTATGGAATGCAGGCACCGAATGAACAGGGGCACGGCTCCTGTCCGTATCCCTCACTATGAAGCTACAGGGCATTGTTTGCCTATATATGGGCCTGTCCCTGCAGCAACCACAGCTGAGTGGGGAGTCGGGGCCTAGCGGGATCTAACAGCGGTTATCTGGCCTAGTGCAGGAGCCACAGGACCCCTGCACAACAACCTACAACCCTTGTCCCGGCTCCGACTGGCATGGTCTGCAAACGCGTGAAAGTATCAATATTGTACGCAGGGAAAATCTAAGCCCTCCATATGGCTAGCATAGCCAGGTGATCTCGCAGCCCCATGGGCTGCTCGGGAACTGTAAGTGCCATGTGGACCTATCTTGGTAAGGCTTGCCACTCCGGATGGATCCTTCTGCGCATGCGCAAACTCTTCAATAGGGCCGTCGGACAGACTTTTCTTATGCGCATTCGCGGCTCATACCAAAATTGCGGTACCCTGCAAAGGGAGCCACCAGCGGACCAGCGCGCCCGCTCCTCCATATGCCAGAGATACGCCATACGCGGCCGCAGCACCAATACTCCTCCCTTAACACCCCTTTCCCAGCAGCCGCGGAACTTCAGGGTACCTCCGCCTGCACACCGAGAGGGAAGGCGGACCCAAAGGGAACACTGATACGGATTTAGTGAGCTTTGTCTTCTTCCACTAGTCTTCCAATTCATAACACTTTGCTCTTATAACATCAGCCCAACATTATTTTTTATTCTTAACAGCATTGTACATTTAATTGAAGAAATAAAACTTTTTCTGTACTCTTTTATGTGTAAACTGAAAAAACCATTTCCAATTTTGTCTTTTGTTTGCATTAGAGAAAAAATATTAAAGATAGGACAAAAGAGGAGTTAGCTGGTTCTGCTTATTATACAGTAGATATAATGGCACAAAGGTTCTATCAGTATCATTGATAGGTTTACTTACTTACATTCACAGGTAATTTAAAAAAAATATACATGATGAACGGTTACACTCACTACCTCATTCCATTACTTGTAATGGTAACAGTTTTCGAATAATTAATAGCACATTTTCAAGATGGTATTCAACAAGAAACAGCTTAGGCAGAGATTGTTTATGGTGCATTAGAATGCAGCATTAGTAACAAATGATTCTCTAATACTTAAGATCTCTCCCCCGGCTCCCCTCCACACTACAAATGACTCGCTCCACTTATGTTTAACAGTAAGCTCAAGCATATAGTTCAACCTAAGCAAGCTCGCCAATCCAGTCAAACCCCACCTCACATTCTTAAACCCGACGTACTAGAGAAGATTGCTTGGGATATTCAATTCATTAAATGTACTGAAACGTGACGCAGAATAACATTGATTCATGTCTCTTTATATCAAAGGAATGACCTTTAGTAAATGGCATTCATTAGAGGGATTTTTGACAGTTTATATTGATTATATATTATTTAAATTGCATTCAATCATGAATGAAAGATTTTCAGATGTATATTTCAACGTCGTACTAAAACATTAAGGCAAAAGATTCTGATCTAATCGACGTGTTAGGGATTTGTCAGGTACGATTATGAAGCACAGCTCACCTTACCAAATGAACGCAAGCAGATCAATTGATTTGCATTGAGATGGGCATATTGTTGGACATCCTTATTCTCCCGTAGTTGTTCAATATATTTGTTGATATATTATATATATATGATATCAAAAAAATAAATAGATGGATGTTACCGTTCTGTGGCTAACGAAATGCTTTTATTGTGGCGAGCTTTCGAGATACAACTGATCTTTATTCCGGCGATGGTACAATGAATATGAAGACAAAGGTATACTTCAAAAAACCGGTCTCTTGCGAAATGTTACGTGTGCTGTGTTCTCCCCGTGTGGATGTGTTTTATGACAGAGTGTCAATAGGTTACTGAAAGCAAGTGAAGAAAGAGGGTGCTATTGTGTATCGTGTGAATATAAAATGAAGGAGAGAGCCCAACGTATTATAAGTGGATTTAAACACGGTGTTGTGGAGGGGAGTGGATATAAATGGTGTGGGTGGGTGTGGAAATGTGAGAGTTTTGTAGCAACAACTAAAAGTGTGGTGTGGGATTACTTACGTGTACCTATTGGTGTGTAGGGAGGGAAGAACAAGGAGTATTAGTATGTGTGAGAGAAGCTGTGTGTTGCATACATAATAGCACCGATGGACAGACAGGCTACTTTAGCGCTCAGGGACGGAGAGTTACATAGTGTCAGTAAAATCATAAAATATTCGATCTCTGTTTAGGCCTGCTAAGGTCCCGAACAGTGCATAATTTTGTATTCATGCAACCATCTCTTTTCGGGTTTTAAGATTACTTTGATAGTGGCAACCCTCAGATGTTCATCTTATGGCAGAGTAGAGAAATGGTCGCCAAACAGGACTGTCTCATTTACCGCGTGTGTGAGTTGATGCTTGTGGTGATGCAGGTAATTCTTTTCTTGGGTTAGCCCGGGCCCGGTCTCAACTATGTAGTAGCAGCTCCCCGGGGCATTTATGCACATGTATGAGTACCCGAATTGCTGGACGAGAACAGGTGAACCTTCCTCTGTTGGTATTCCGACTTCCGTGTGTGGTATTTGATTGTGTCCGACGGTAGTCGACATTGCGCAGGTTTTGCATACTTGGTCCTGGCCTGGTTGTCCCGCATTCAGGTTGTACTGCTGAATAATGTACTCCTCACCATAATATTCTTGAGATTATGGAGGGTTCTCTGTATGATAATAAGGGTTGCTCAGGGAAGCAGTGTGCCGGTTTTGTATCTTCCTGGAGGATGGGTTATAGTTTACCTGGCGATCTTCAGTAGGGCTCCTTAGGTGTGGGTTCTAGTGTGACCACACAGGTACCTGTGCTTGTCTCCTTTCTTTGTATCAAGGAGATCACTTCTGGGTATTTGGTGGCTTGTGACATTTGCTGGTCTACAATTCTGTGGTTATATCCACGGTTTATAAAGTCTGATCTAAAGGTTTTAATCCGCTGGTCTCTGTCTGCTGTGTCGGAGCATTCCGGTTGTATCGTATGGCTTGACTGTAGATGGTCGCATGTTTGGGTTGTGTGTCGGGTGGAAGCTGTTGTCCTCAAATAGCTGGCTCTGTCTGTAGGTTTGCGGTTATACAGAGGTCTGGTAGTTGGTTGCTTCTTTTAGTAATGGGTGGTGTCTAGAAGTGTGTACTTCATCCGGGGAATGGGTGAGTTTGAGGTTGATGGTCGGGTGGGAAAGTATTGAAGTTGTCATAGAACTGTAGGAGGTCCTGTTCGCAGGACCTTCCTACAGTTCTATGACAACTTCAATACTTCGTCCCAATCAGCGCTAAAGGCCATGTATGGTACATACTGTGTATATGTATGCACACACAGGCTGTCTCTCACACATACTAATACTCCTTGTTCTTCCATCATGCACACCAAGGGACCACTAAGTATCCAACACACACTTGTAGTTGTGGCTTCAAAACTCTCAACATTTCCACACCCACCCACACCATTATATCCACTCCACTCCACACACACCTGTGTAAAGCACTGTATATACTGTGGGTCTCCATTCATTTTTATTCACACTGATACACATACACACTCTTTCTTCACTTGCTTTTCAGTAACCTTTGACACCGTAGTCATAAAACACATCCACACGGGGGAAGGAACAGCACAGATAACATTCCAAGAGACACTGTTTTTAAGTATACCTTTTGCTTCATTCATTGTAACATCGCCGGAGAGAAGAGATCAGTGTATCTCGAAAGCTCGCACAAATAAAAGCATTTCTTAGCCACAGAACGGTATATCATCATTTATTTTTTGATATGTGAAGCTCGGCTAACACGGGTATGATGATAGATATATATATATATATATTATATATGATCAACTGTAAATATCCTGTATATTCATTTGCAGTCTTAGACAGGTCTGCAACCCTGTCTTTACACCATTATCACCCAGCAAACAGCCCACTTCCACATGCAGCAAGGGATTCTGGAAAATGACATGCAAATGAAGCACCACAGTGGCCACTTTTATCTCCATGCTCACATTACATGAGCAACCCTTTAGTCAATGCATTGTGTTTTAAACACAGCTTTTAAGCAAGGACTTGGGAGATGCAAAGTCAGTTAACCACTCACAGACATGTTTAACCTTTTTTTTTTTTTTTGTTTTTTAAAGTTTTATTCTATTCCAGTTTTATATACAAAAGTAACATTTTTGAAATAATAAAACGTCCCAAAACATTACAAAAAACCCAACATTTAATATCATCATTTCATCCTATCCTTACAAGTACCACTTATCTAAAGAGAAAAATAACATCCAAAAAAACCTTACACCCTCCTGCCTTCCTAAATGCTTTTTTGTTTTTCTCATATTATCAAACACTTCTTTGTTTTGTCCTTTCCAGTTCAGTAAGATGTAAATCTTCATCACTAATTCGTGCGTCGCTCCTGGACTATTCTGCCTTAATAACTGGGCAATCCAAAAAATCTGACTCCCCCCATTTTTCCTCAACCTCAGCTATTTCTGCCTTAAATCTCTTTCCTTAGTGTTTCTTCGGCCCACTAGGTCCTGCCCCTCCTTTACCTTACTTTCTGATACTGCCCCAATACCTTACTTTTGATACTTTGACCTCAACTCCTGAGTCCTGGATTTGTTTTGGTTTCTCTCTCCTAGCGCTGTGTCCTTGCCCTCTATTTCTTCGCTCTTCACTTGCTTGACCACCCTACCATACGCTTTGGTGTCCTGTCTTTTCTTTGACTCCTTTTCCTAACTCCACTAATCCTGCATTCACCTCCTCTCTCCCTCTTTTCTTTATCTATCACAACCACTTTCGTTTGGGTACCTCCTCTGTTTCTTGCGCTCTATCTAACTCCTTTTTTCCCTCTTTCCCTTTGCTCACGGTCAGTTCTTATTCCCCACTCCCGTCAAAACTGGCCGGATCAAGCGCACAAACCTTTGCCTTCACCCCCTATCTTGCCGTTTGCTCAACTCTTCCCCTCCCTTCACCTGTACAAACAATGTCCACTTTGTAAACTGCGCTTTGCGCCCCTTCTTGGTCCAGTCGTATCCATTATTTCATTCCCCCTCCTCCCCTCATTGGGCCACTTTTACCCTTCTTTCTTCTTAAATCCTCATCATACATTGCTGTTATAGCAGTATCAAGCCCTCCCTCTTGGGAACTCTCCATCTCAAAAATTCCCAGACCCTCAACTGTCTCTTCCTCTTCTTCTAGCACACTGTCCCTTAGTGTCTGGGCATATGTCCTTTTAGTGCACTGCCTAGCCAAGTGTCCTTCTCTCCGCAAAGATGGCATCTTAGGGACACCACAGTTGGCTGCAGTATGTCCCTCTTCCCCGCAATTTCGGCACACAATTCCTGTTTTTGTGCAACCCTCCTTGTATGTCATAAGTGTGGCAATGCCTGCAATATAGAGGCTTGTCCCGGGTAAAAACAAAATCCTCTGTCTCCTCTGATATATTAAACATGGCCGGTGGATGTGTAACTCCTCCCACACATGATGGATCCCGGCTGAACCGTACCCAGAAACGTCTCTTCCCGTTGTACATGCCATACGGGTTTTTAAGTTCTTCACCTCCTCTGATCATTTCACAATACCGTTTCAAAAAACGTCACAATCTCCTCTTTCCTTGCATACGGATGTACATGTGAAGTACAAGTGGTCTCCTCCTTAGCATAAAACTTGGAATTACCTTGATGCCTTGTAGATCGGGTCACCAGACTTCTCCTTGCACTTTTCAAAAGTGCACCAAACATCCGCTTCTGAAAACAGGTCAGGTCATAAAATCCCCGCACAGGGAAATCCTGAAGGCAGAAGATCCTCTCAGTGTCCAGACCAATCAATGCTTCAGCACCTTCTCCACTATCCACTGCAGGTTCACTCGACATATCTTCGGTCTCCTCGATCAGGAACCGAATGGAATTGCCGCATTCCAGCTTGCGACGTCAGCTCTGCTCTCCAAGCTCAGGTGTGGCACCCAAAAGCAGCAAGGAACTTAAGCCAGTAAAGGGATGTCCCAGGGCAAAGGTGCCGGCCCCTCACTTCAGCATCTGCTCGCCAGAAACGCCGTCCAGGATCATCCCACAGCTCAGAATGGCGTGCCCCCCAAAAGCAGCAAGTGCTTAAGACTCCGAAGGAGCCGATGCCACAGGGCCAAGGGGGCACAGGTCCAGTACACAGCCGTTTTCGACCTTGATGGTCTTCATCAGAGTGAGGTGGCTTACTGACATTTGCTCAAATGAGATAGAGTAGGTAATCACCACGACTATTAAGGTTATGGTGGGTAAAAAAAGTGACTAAAACCCTCCACAGTAAAGCATAAAGCAACTGTAATGTGAGCATGAGATAAAAAGTGGCACTGTGTGCTCATTTGCATGTCATTTCCCAGAATCCCTTGCTGCAGTGGAAGTGCTGTTTGCTGGGTGATAATGGTGAAAAACAGGGTTGCAGACCTGTCTAAGACATGCAAATGAATATACAAGGAATATTTACAATTGCTTTATGCTTTACTGTGGAGGGTTTTAGTCACTTTTTTACCCACCATAACCTTAATAGTCGTGGTGATACCTACTCTTATCTCATTTGAGCAAATGTCAGTAAGCCAACCTCACACTGATGAGACACATCAAGGTTGAAACATGTCTGTGAGTGGGTTAACTGACTTTGCATCTCCCAAGTCCTTGCTTAAAAGCTGTGTTTAAAGCAGCATGCATTGACTAAGGGTTGCTCATGTAATGTGAGCATGAGATAAAAAGTGGCACTGTGTGCCATTTGCATGTCATTTCCCAGAATCCCTTGCTGCAGTGGAAGTGCGTTTGCTGGGTGATAATGGTGAAAGACAGGTTGCAGACCGTCTAAGACTGCAAATGAACATACAGGAATATTTACAGTTGCTTTATGCTTTACTGTGGAGGGTTTTAGTCACTTTTTTTACCCACCATAACCTTAATAGTCGTATATATATATACACACACACAAGAATGTTCAGGGCACTCAATAGGGTAAAGTATAAGGAAAGCAACTTATCTGCTCAGGTGTGGTGCAAGCAGTGCAACCAGGATCACCATCCAGCAGCAAAAATAGACAAAATCCGCAGCACTCACCAATTCAAATGCAAAAACAATTTAATGTAGAAACACAAGCATCAGGGGTAACAGCAGGGAAAAAGAAGCGACGTTTCGGACCTCCCGGTCCTTTCTCAAGCTCCCTCACTCAGCAAGTAATACACTGACATCACTACAGTATATGTATCAGCAGTGTACTGTATTACTTGCTGAGAGAGGAAGCTGAGAAAGGACTGGGAGGTCCGAAACGTCGCTTCTTGTTCCTGCTGTTACCCCTGATGCTTGTGTTTCTACATTAAAATTGTTTTTGCATTTAATTGGTGAGTGCTGCGGATTTGTACATCAGGATTTTTATATATATATATATATATATATATATATATTATATATATATATTATAATATATATATATATATATCTATATAGGCAATACGATACCGTGTGTAGACGAATATCAAAGGCAGCATTCCAAAAGGTTGTCAAAAATAATGTATTAAATTATCATTCCAACGTTTCGGGTCATCACCTTGATAAAGGTCCCGCACAAGGACGAAGTTGGTATGATGTTTGGTAATTTAATACATTATTTTTGACAACCTTTGAAGTGTGCCTTGAGTGCTGCCTTTGATATTCGTCTACACACGGTATCGTATTGCCTATTTATACCATATAGGATTTGCACCCACCTTATTGACTTTTCAGACGGAGTGCCTATTGTTCTTTATCATATGATATATATATACTGTCCCGGCACAGCTTATTCTAACAAAAGACGGGAGCTGGCTGGGATCGCAGCGGGCTAGCAGCGGGTCCATGCGGGTCCATTCTCCGGTTTAAAAGCGGAGTTTCCCACGCTTTCCCACGCTTCAATAGATAAGCGCTATGGCACTTACTATTGAAAGTGCCCGTGGCGCAGGAAAAACCGGCTGAAGCCCAGCCAGGGTTTCGGCCAGAGACTGCCGCGCGGAGCACGTGGTTTTTTAAAACTGCGGTGGCGGCCGCATGAGAATAAACTCTGTGGCACTGTGTGCTCATTTTGCATGTCATTTCCCAGAATCCCTTGCTGCAGTGGAAGTGCTGTGTGCTGGGTGATAATGGGGAAAGGCGGGTTGCAGACCTGCCTAAGACTTGCAGATGAGCATACAGTTATATTTGCATATTTGCTTTGATGTGGAGGGTTTTTCTCACTTTTTTTACTCACCATAACTTAACTCAGTATTATGGTTGGCCCATCCTTTAGCTTCTTTGCATACCCAGTTAATCAACCCCACACTGATGAGACCCATTAAGGTCGAAACAGCTGTCTGTGGGTGGTTTTCTGGGTATGCACCTTAACCCTGGCTGTGCTCAAAGCTGTGACCATGCAGCAAGCTTAAGCCTATAGGGAACCATGTTAAAAATGGTTTTTGAAGCAAAAAGTGGCACTGTGTGCTCATTTGCATGTCATTTCCCAGAATCCCTTGCTGCAGTGGAAGTGCTATGTGCTGGGTGATAATGGGGAAAGGCGGGGTTGCAGACCTGCCTAAGACATGCAGATGAGCATACAGTTGTATTTACATTTATATATATATGTATATATATACTGTATATATTGACAGTTACTGTATTTTTGTATTTTGTAAACTTATTTTGCTGTTTTTTAGTTTAATTTGAAGCGAATACCAATGTTGTTTTTTTGTGTCTTTTCTTTTTCTTTTTTTAATAACGTGATTTTTAACATGTTCATGAGGGTTATAGAAAACAAAATGGAGAAGGACGAAGGGGTAGGGGGGGTTACAGAATAATAAAAGAGAAAGATACAGTAGTTGGAGAAAATAGATTACATCAATCGGTCTGAGAACATGTCATCTTGCAGGATGGCTCAGAAAATTGTGAAGGCGGATCATAAGGACCAACTGAGGTAGAGATTGGTTTGGGTCCAGCCAAGACCTCGTGAGGTTCACACAGTTAGTTATTATATTGGAGCATATCCCCATCTGCAATGACAGATGGCAACCAAACAAGTGGTTCTGTAATTCTTCCCCCCCCCCTCCTTTCTTCCCTTATGTTGGGTCAGTTTTAGCGGGACGTTAAAAGGTCAGAGGAGGCCTCCCTGTGTCCCTACAGAATTCAAGCCAGGGTTTCAAGATCAGAGATTATGTGCGGTAGTTATCATTTACCAAACTCGTTAGGTTGCTCCTATACATATCATAGTTTATTCCTGATCTGGCACATGGATGGTACCGATTGCTTTGACCAGTGGGTGGCTATTACACATCTAGTGGCTGTAGCCATCTGCACAATTAGTTTATTTTCTTCTCTGCTGAATTTTACTGACGGTCTGCAAAGCAGGAGAATCATTAGGTCTAGATCACATGGTTGAGAAGTTATTCTCTAGATCCACCTCGTTACCCCAGACCAAATCTTTTGGATTTTGGGACAGTCCCACCACATATGGATATAGGTTCCCCTGTTACCACACAACTTAGGGCATAGAGGAGACATACCCCAGGAGATCTTCAATATTCTAGAGGGTGTGTAATACTATCTGTATGAAACTTTATAGGAATTTTCCCTCAGGGTTGTGCAAATCAAGCTTTTTGCCACCGCCTCGAAAATCTCACATTCCTCTCCCTCCAAAACTGACCCAAAATCTCGTTCCCACTATTTGATGAACTTAGGGTTTCTAATGCAGGAGGAGCCCACTGATGTATCGTATAGGGACGAGATCAAACTTTTATGCTTGCTGCCTCTAGGCATAATTTCTCAAATGTTGTGAGCAAGTCCTTTGGATTCTTTTTCCTATAGAACCCTCTAAGATGTAATACATGAAAGGCCTCCCTTCTCTGGCTTGGTATATCTGTAAATAAGTGCCTAAGGAGCTTTGCATCTTCTCTACCTCTCAAATCTCTCAGGCGATACACTCCCACCCTCTGCCAGTGGCGACAATCTAGTCTTGATTGACGTGGCGTGAACTCAGGATTGTCAAAGAGAGGTGTTAGTGGAGAGTAAGAATCTGTAAGACTATTCTTGGAAATCCAGTGCATTTGAGATAGTGGGAAGGATACCAAGCATCTCCTTTCTCCTAGGCCCTGGCAGCCATAATATTGATATGGAGTTTACTGGACTCATTAGTCAGATTCAAGATGTACCCATCTCCTCAGTGATCCCTCCTCATGCAAATTGACCATGTGGCTTGTTTGCGCTGCTTCGTAATAAGAGTACAGACATTGCTGAGCTAATCCCCATTTTGCTGACGTGAGGTATTTTTCCTGGCCAAATAAAGCTAGTGATATTTCTTTGTAGTTTGTTAAAGTGAATAACTATTAGGGCTATGGGCAGAGTCTGAAATATGTACAGCAAACAAGGGAGTACGTTCATTTTGATTGATTGGATTCTACCCACCCAAGATATTCTAAATTCGCCCAAGTGGAAAGATCTTATTTATCATTTGAATCATTTCAGGGTAGTTTGTACTATATAGGGACTCATACGATTGGGTTATATAAATTCCCAGATAACAGATATTATGTTTTCTCCATTTATAGTTATATTAAGTTCAATTAGTTTATTCTTTTGTGGATGGATATTAACATTTACCGCCTCCGATTTATTATTGTTGATCTGAAAGAGATCTGAAGTGGTACAGTTCTCTGGGGAGGGAGGTTAAAGGTGCAGAAAGTATTTAAAAAAATATCATCAGCAAATAAGGAAATTTTGTATTCAGAGTTCCCTATATTAATTCCTTGAAATGTCTGCATTGGCTCTAATAGCTGCCGATAGTGGCTCCACCGACAATGCAAACAACAAAGGGGAAAGAGGGCACCCTTGCCTCGTCCCCCCTATGACCTCTATTGGAATTGAAATTGTACCCAAACACCTCACCCTTGCCACTGGGGATGTGGAAAGTGATAAAATTGCAGTGAGAAAGGGGCCTCTTAAACCATATGCCTCCAATGTGG
>WSYH01005421.1:0-44722 GCA_036426205.1 Ascaphus truei
CCCCCCACCAGCCCGTTTTTCACACCCACTCCCCACCAGCCCGTTTTTCACACACACACACGCACACGCACACACACACGCACACGCACACACTCTCACACACTCTCACACACACACTCACACACCCCTACTTCTTTCAGCTCAGCACATCCTCTCTCCCCGGTACTAAGCCCCGCCCCTGGCATCCTGCTATTGAAAAAAAAAATACTCACTGCATCCTCATGCTGCTGCCCCCGCACCGCAAAACCCGGGGGCGGGGAGGGGTGGAGGAGGGGGAGGAGGGGGTGGAGGGAGGGGGATCGGGAGGGGTGGGCGGGGAGGGGAAGGGGGAGGTACGAGGGAGTGGATGGTGGATGGGAGGGGCGGGGGAGGTGGTGCGTGTGGAGGCGGGGGTGCTAGAGTGGTGGGAGAGAGTGGGGGGTGGTGGGGTGGTGGTGGTGGTGTAGGGGTTGGTGGTGGTGCTGGGTTGGTGGTCGGTTGGTGGTGTGTGGTGGTGGGTTGGTGGGTGGTGGTGGTATTAGCGGGGGGGATGAATCGCCGCATTTTTTTTTTAACTTTTTTTTAAAATTTATTTAATTAATTAACTGGCGCCCGGCCGGAGTCATCGTGGGCCGCACAGAGAGGCCAGGCGGGCCGCATGCGGCCCGCGGGCCGTATGTTGTGCAGGCCTGCTTTATAGGTACAGTAATAAGCAACATATCGCTTTTGTTCATAACGCAGACCCCAAAGGTCAAAAATATAAGGGGATATAAATTATAATGCCCCATGGGAGGGGTGGTGGCAGAGACCAGGACAGAATTAAAAAAGAATCCTTTTGGATTTATTAAATGGGATGTTTAGCACTTTTGAATTTGAATGCCAATTTGTAATTTGCAGGTCCTGATTCCTTCTACTGCCTAATCAAGGTATAAGATCAGTATTGAATTTCCTCTAACATGTGAATGTTACTTATTTATCTCTCTCTATATTCCTCTATAGGCAGAAATAAATATATTGCCCCTGTTCTTAATATAGACCCCTCTCCTTTGTTCTTTGCTGTACTCATATATCTTTCTCTAAGTCCCTTTAGAGGTAATAAGCAACATATCGCTTTTGTTCATAAGAAAGGTGTAAAATATAAGGGGATATAAATTATAATGCCCCAATGGAGGGGTGGTAACAAAGACCAGGCCCTAATTATAAAAGAATCCTTTTGGATTATTAAATGGGATATTTAGTACATTTGGCTATATGTTGAACTTGATCTGAATGCCCATTTGAAATTTACATGTCCTGATTCCTTCTACTGCCTAACCATGATATAAAATCAGTATTGAATTTCCTCTAACATGTAAATGTTACTCACATAGCTTCCACTATATTCCTCTATAGGCAAAAATATACATTTTGCAATTTCTCTTCTATGATAATAGGTTTTTTAATTGATAGGAGTTTTGAACCTCTAATGCATGTGTGCATAGAGGGTTAATATAATGTTATTTGCTTTTGTTTTTATGTATGAATTGAATGCATACTCACCTTTTAGCCACCAGCTAAGTGGTTACTTTTTATCTTTAGACCATTGGTCACATAGTAATAAATAGCAATTGTCTATATATGTCTTGAGCTAGCAGTAACCAATCAATTGGGAAGACAGGGTATATAACTACAGCCTAGACATATGAACACCACTCTTGAGGAAACCGGGGGCTCCGGTGAAACGCATAGAGTGTTACTATCCTGACTGAACGGAGGACGCAGTACGCAGCGCTTGCTACCAAATCGCCCGCCCCAGATCCAGCTGGGAGATTCAGACAGGAATTGCGGGACGCGAGACCGAGCAGAGCAGAGGGAGGCAGAGAGAACGCCAAGAGACCCCGAGTGGCTGTGCTCCAGATATTATTTAAAAGCTGTTTTGTCTTTGAGACCATGTGAGTGCATTCCTACCACTTTTAATAGTAAAATCTATTTTATATAAAAGTGCACACTATGTTGGGTCCTTTACTTATACAGCTGAAGTGATCAGACCTGGGGGGCTCAAGAGATCACCTGAGACAGACTATTCAGATTTCACCAATTACCACTGTTGTGAAAACGCCTATAAAGAATGAGTAATGTGTGACTACACATCTCATAGGATACAGAGACTGAATGATCACACTATTGTCTATACATATTGCACTATATTTTGTATTTTTATTTTATATATACACCTGCGCTCCACAAACAACTCAGACTCCTGGTGATACAGTACGTGATTGAGAAAAAACAATCAAGAAAGGGTTTGAGCTGCAAATCAATTTATATATTTTATTCTTATTAATTCTGATATGTCACAGATTTTGTTTAATTAGTATCACTATTCTAGTTGATTAATCACTTTTAATTTATCATGATATATATGTATATATATTTTGCATACTAAGCACTTATTTGATCTAAGCGCCGATTGAGGGTAACACTGGGTTCTGTATATCTCAGTAGTTTGGGCAGTACTGCTCAGCACTCTGCTAACAAGCAGTTTTAAATTCCTTGCCCCAACTATCTCAGTTCTCTTTGGTCAGTTTGAATTGCACACTCTCCTTAAGTCTGTCTCTTTGGGCTGTCCTAAAAACAGTCACCTCCCACAGCCATAATTGGCCTATCACAGGTGAACCCTGTTGTTATGGTACTTAGAGGTTTTTATCAGAGACATATAGCTTCAGAACGAGGTTCTGCTGTATGTGGGACTTTTATATTGGAATGATGCAACCGGTATCCCTATGTTACCGTGGTACCCACAGGCTCATGGGGTTGGAAGAAATCCTCGGCAAGCCTTCTGAAGTTGGGCCCTGCCCCTAGCATGCTAGGATTCCCCCCGCAACCCTGTGTTTGGTGAGTAAGTCTGAGAACACTGAGGGGTATGACAGAGCTTTAGGAAGGAAAATTATAGAAAACAAGATTTAATTAGGTCAGAGAGAAGCAATCCTGGGTAAACAGGGTAGCAGGCAAGGTAACATGAACAGGACTGGAAAACACAGCAAGGGACTGGCAAGCAGGAACAGGGATAGAAACAGGGATAGGATTGGGACTGGGATAAGGACATGAACAGGGACGTGGACATGGACTGGTGAGAAAATAAAGTTGTAATGCCAGGAAGGAGACACTTCCTGGACATTAAATAGTGGTAAGAGGAGGAAGTGGGTGAGTTCAAAGCTGCAATGCCTCTCGGAGTTGTAGTTCTTTTTGGCTATGCTCAGTGGACAACTGCAACCTTGCAGCCAGGATTATACCATGAGATGGGTGAATCTGCCCAAATCCTTTTCTTGGTTTATCAAGCATTTTCCCCCCAAAATCCGCTTCATAGTGTAAAATCTGCAAATAGATTTGGTCGGGTTTAATCTGCTTGGATTCTTTAAAATCTGTCAACGTATTGCGGAATCTGTGGAGTGCATTGGTAAAAAATAATTGGAAAATCAGTCAAACATGAATCAGTTGATCCGCTGCGGATCCAAATCCACCCCCCCCCCAAAAAAATTTTGCCTAATGAAGCAGCCACGAGTATCCGAACGCTTGCCTTTGAAAATCTTGGCCAATACCCCAGTAATACTGCAACATTTCTGTGACTTTTCTGCAGACAGACTAATGGCCCATCGGATTAACACAGCAGGGTGCCCTGGCAGTCCCATTCAAACTGTCTGTTTGCAGAAATGTCACAGAAATGTTGCAGCATTACGCGGAGATTGCCCCAGATTTTCAAAGGCAAGTGTTCGGATACTCGTTGCTGCATCTGTATATCTAATTATACCTTTGTATTTTTATAACTCTTGAAATTTAACTTTGCATTTGTATTATTTTTATGGTTTTTATTTCGCTTTAAAACCCAACATAGTTTGTTGAATTTTTCAATTGTTTACAAGCAGGAACTGATCTTGTTACATAAAGCACAATTCGGTTACTACGGTTCTATAATTCATGTGATTGGAGTTAAAGGCCATTAACATAGGCTTCCCGTGAATAGTAATAGTAATCATGATTAACATAACACAAACATTTTAATTTCAATAACGTTTTTAAACATTATTAATTTAAAAAAATGTTACTATGATTTCAATATTTGAAAGGTACTTTTTTTTTCAGTTATTAATTTTTTAAATTTATTTTCTTTTTTTTTACATTTAAATAACAAACTAACAATTAAATGAAGAACTAGTATGGGTAGGCTCAGTAACAGCAATACTGAAGAAGAGCAAAAGCAGCAGTGTTCAAAATATGTAGAGGAAAAAGGCCATTTAAAGTAGGAATGCATCACCTAGACAAAGGCTAAGATTTACAGCCAAAACCTTAGTTTTGTTTGACACATTCAAATTCTATATTCTACAAGTCTGTATGCCTGTATCTCTCCCATTTTCCATGTACAGTAGGAAGCAGAAGAAACAAATAGCATTTTGATTTGTTTATTTGAAAGAGGCGATATCCTAAAATAACTTCACTTCGATAGTAAAGGATTGTGTAACATTCATTACCATCTTGGAAAATCAATGATGGTGCTCCACAACACAACTCCAAAATTTAAAAAAAGTGTATTGGCTTGCAAAATAATTCCCTGTTATGTATAGTGAAAGAAAAGATGAGGTCAAAGAGTGACAGTAAGAATAAGTTGGCCTGAGGAATTATTTTGTAAACTCTAAATTGGGACTGAGCCAATTGCTTTCTGGGTAAGGATAGAGAGGACAAAAGATCTACATTGCTACTCAAATCTGGAGGCCCAACTACAGGGACAGAAGCATCAACTCGCACACTGCCTAATATTCTTCAGGGTGGATTATACTCATATGCTTGTTAACATTCCATGTCAGCCTCTCAAAAAGTTACGCACCCCTACAAACAAAGTATCCACCGTACATATATTGCACCCTCATACCAAACCATGCACAGGAATATAATGTGTGATCTGCAGCACCGGAATTTGTCACACTCTGAAGCCTTCTTTGTCTCTTTGTCACTCCCTGGCTCTGTTGTCTCTAGGGTGGTGGTGGATTTGGGAGAGGAGGAAGAGAAGGAGGAAGTTCAACAAGTGGAGAGATGGTTGAAGAAGCAACAGTCACTTCTCACAGCAGGGTTGGAACATGTGCCACACCTTGGCCTGGTGTGCCATGTTGGAGGAGAATAAGTGGGTGACCGACACCTCCTTTGGCAGGGGGTGTTAGTGCTGGCTCTTAAACAATAACTCAGAGACAGATCATCATGTCTGGAGAGATGTGACTCAGAGTGTCACTAACGGAGCCTCCCTTTAACGTCACAGTGTCTGTATTGTAAATGTTGTAGGAGACCACTTCCCCAGGTGTGCTCTACTCTTGTCACTATGCACTGCTGCTTCACAAACCACCCAGTTTGGTACCTCAGAGAATGTCCCTGAGCCATGGCTGGGAAACTGGAAGTATGTCCACACCATACTGGTGGATAGTCTAGCCAGATCACTGCATCCCTGTGAAGCCTAATAGCTAGGAAATGAGTCTGGAATGTCAGGAGGGCAAGACACAGGACTAAAAACGTGACATTGATGAGAGGTGCGTCCGCATTACTCTGCCCCACCTTCTTTTTGGAGGCTACTCGCTAAGCTCATTGCATATCCACCATTACTACTGTCAATGAAATCCTCAGCTTCTCCAAGTACCACTGGGGCACTCCCAGACGGTTTAAAGCAGTTGCCACCACCTGACTTCTTGACGGGCTCCTTGCCACCCTACTCACCCCTCCTGCCTGTGGCTCCACCTCCTGAACCCCATATACCCATGTGGTGAAGCTTCCTGTAACCAAGAAAGAGGTGAAGAAGTAGCCGTAGTGTTGATGATCATCGCAAACTAAGGTGGAGAAGCTTAAAACATATACAGGGACACATGTAGATGGAAGAATGAATAGCACTGCTGAAAGTAGTTGGGGCTGGTCGTAGGTAAAATTAAATGACTTTATTAGGCATGAAAGCCAAAATATAAAACAGCACAAAAAATCCCCTGACGCGTTTCCCTCCTCGTTGGGCGCTTTATCAAACCCTTCAATCAATCAGTTTGGAAGCAAGCTCTGAGCCGGAAAAAACAGCAAGAAGTAAGTATACCACTTGATATATTTGAATGGACTTTATTGTTGCTACTCTGTAGCGGTATGGTGCAGAGGAATTATCGGTGTTACCGTTGATACCGTGGGAACCTGGGAGGAGCATCTGCGGGTGAGCATCACCACTCCCGATGTCACGGACACACTGACATAGTTACATAGTTACATAGTAGATGAGGTTGAAAAAAGACATAGGTCCATCAAGTTCAACCTATGCTAAATTTAGACAACAGATACTTTATCCTATGTCTATACTTACTTATTGATCCAGAGGTAGGCAAACAAACCCCCCATTAAGGGGAAAAATTAATTCCTTCCTGACTCCAAGAATTGGCAATCGGATTAATCCCTGGATCAACATCCTTCCCATGTATACTTACTGTATTTGGTATAACCCTGTATAGCTTTCCCATCTAAAAAGATGTCCAACCTTTTTTTGAACAAATCTATTGTATCTGCCATCACAGTCTCCATGGGTAATGAATTCCACATTTTAACTGCCCTTACTGTAAAGAACCCTTTCCTTTGTTGCTGGTGAAATTTCCTTTCCCCAAACCTTAAGGGATGGCCCGAGTCCTTAGTACTGCCCGTGGGATGAATAGTTCTTTTGAAAGCTCCTTGTATTGTCCCCGAATATATTTGTATATAGTTATCATATCCACTCTTAGACGCCTCTTTTCTAATGTAAATAAATCTAATTTAGCTAGCCTCTCCTCATAAGTTAGATTGTCCATACCCTTTATTAATTTGGTGGCTCTTCTCTGCATTCTCTCTAGTTCCATAATGTTTTTTCTTAGGATTGGTGCCCAAAATTGTACTCCATATTCAAGGTGTGGTCTTACTAGTGCTTTGTAAAGTGCATAGTTATGTTTACTGACCTTCCACCCATTGCCCGTTTGATGCAAGATAAGATCATTTTGCCTTTGCAGCTACTGCATGACATTGGGCACTATTGCTAAGCCTGCAGTCTACAAGCACTCCTAAATCCTTCTCCATCAAGGATTCCCCCGATATATCTCCATTTAATTTGTAAGTCGCCATTTTATTCTTGCATCCCAAATGCATAACCTTACATATATCTGTATTAAACCTCATTTGCCATTTACCTGCCCACGTTTCCAGTCTCTCCAAGTCCTTCTGAAGAGAAATTACATCCTGCTCTGATTCTATTACCTTACACAATTTAGTATCATCAGCAAAGATGGAGACTTTGCTCTCGATCCCAACCTCAAGGTCATTAATAAACAAGTTAAAAAGCAGGGGTCCCAGTACCGATCCCTGAGGTACTCCACTAACGACTTTAGCCCAAACTTAAAAAGTTCCATTTATGAAAACCCTCTGTTTTCTGTCCTTTAACCAGTTTTCAATCCAGGTGCATATATTATTACTGAGTCCAATATGTTTTATTTTGTACACCAACCTCTTGTGTGAAACCGTATCAAAAGCCTTTGCAAAATCTATGTAGACCACATCAACTGCATTACCCTGGTCTAAATTCCTACTTACCTCCTCAAAGAAACAAATTAGGTTAGTTTGGCAAGATCTATCCTTCATAAATCCATGCTGACAATTACTAATAATTTTATTTTCCATTAGGTATTCCTGAATATTATCCCGTAATAAACCTTCAAGTAGTTTCCCTACTATTGAAGTCCGGCTTACAGGTCTGTAATTTCCCGGTTGTGATCTAGCTCCCTTTTTAAATATAGGCACTACATCTGCTTTACGCCAATCTTGTGGTACTGAGCCTGTGGAAATGGAGTCCTTGAATATTAAATATAATCGTTTGGCTATTACTGAGCTTAACTCCTTGAGAACTCTTGGATGTATGCCATCGGGGCCAGATGCCTTATTTACTTTAATTTTTTCAAGTCGCTTATGAACTTCTTCCTCAGTTAACCAATTGTTCATTAATATGGAGGCTGTGGCTTCCTCCTGCGGCACTACTATTGAACTTGATTCTTCCCTGGTAAACACAGAGGTGAAGAATTTGTTTAATATCTCAGCTTTCTCCTTATCTCCAATAATCTGCCTACCCATATCACACTGAAAGGGTCCTATATTTTCTTTTCTCATTTATTTGTTATTAAGGTACTTAAAGAACTTATTAGGGTTGACCTTACTTTCTATTGCAATCCTTTTTTCATTATCCATTTTTGCTAATTTGAATGCCCTTTTGCAATTTTTGTTACATTCCTTATAATAATTCTGATACGATGTCTCGGTCCCTTCTAACTTAAAGAATCTAAACGCCTTCCTCTTCTTGTCCATTTCCTCCCCTACCTGTTTATTTAGCCACATTGGTTTTAACTTATTTCTTTTATACTTATTACCCAAGGGTTTACACTGATAAGTGTGCTTTTCTAACAATGTTTTAAAGACTGCCCATTTATCTTCTAAATTTTTCCCTGCAAAAACATCATCCCATTGTATTACTACTAGATTAGACCTCAGTTTATTAAAATCTGCCTTACTAAAGTTTAAGGTCTTTGTTGAACCCAAGAAATCTATTTTTTGATAATTTATTTCAAATGAGACCATGTTATGATCACTGTTACCCAAATGTTCCAGGACTTGAATATTTGTTATTACTTCTACATTGTTTGATATGATCAAATCTAGTATTGCCCCTCTCCTGTTTGGTTCCTCAATAATTTGGGTCATATAATTGTCTTTAAGCACCCCCAAAAACCTGTTTCCTTTTGTTGTAACGCTAATCTATGTCTGGATAATTAAAATCCTCCATTAGGCTAAGGCCCTGCTCCCTCAGTCAGCGCGCCCGCACTGCAGACGGGGGGCACTGACAGAAACAGACCTGCGAATATTGATTCCGGTCTGTAGGGAGCGGGAGCCGGAGAGGGGGGGGGAGGGAGGGGAGATGGGGAGGGGGGTCGGGCTCAAAGTGGTGCCTTCCACCCCACACACACACATACAAAATTCACACACAACAAACACACACACACACAACACAACATCACACACACACACACACACACACACACACACACACACACACACACACTCACACACTTTAATAACACGCAGCTCCTTCCCTGCTACCCGCCCAAGGAGCCTCCCACCTAGCTCCTTCCCTCCCCTGCTCCCCATTGGCTGATTTGCGTACCATGTGATGCGTCAACGCCGAAATTAACAAGATTCTTGCAGCATCAGCCGGCTGACGCGTCACAGTACGTAGTCAGCCCTGTCGGATGGAGGCAGCAGGGGCAGGGACCACTCAGACAAGGGTCTGGTGGTTCGCGGCCGCGCGGCCGCGCGCCCCGCCGGCCGCAGCAGGTTCCCAGCCTTATGCAAACATGACCCAGTTTTGATGCCTTTCCTATTTGCAAAAGTATTTTAGCTTCCTCAAGCTCACAGATATTTGGTGGTTTATAGCATATTCCCACAAACATTTTCTTAATACTTTTACCTCCACTGCTAATTTCTATCCACAAAGTCTCTACATTTTCATCATTCCCTTCATAGACATCATCCCTTATAATAGGTTTTAGATCCGGTTTAACATATAAACATACTCCATCTCCCCTTCTATTTGTTCGATCCTTCCGAAAAAGGGAATAACCCTCTAAATTAACTGTCCAGTCATGAGTTTCATCCCACCATGTTTCAGTAATGCCTATGATATCATACTGCTCCCTTGCAGCTATTAATTCAAGCTCCCCCATTTTATCTGTCAGGCTTCTTGCATTAGCAAGCATGCATTTAACTTTTTTTTCAGCCTGTACTATTATCTTACCTGCTCCTTCCTTTCTGCGCCCACTTGGTTTAGTCTTTAGAAGTTTTCTAGTATTATCTGTATTTACTATGGGTGTCTCACTGCTTGTCAAACTCGCACTTGCCCCCATTCTACCTCCATACCACCTTGTATCCTCCACTATTCCATTTAGTTTATTAGCTGTTTCATTCCCCTCCCCCCTCCAGCCTACAGTAGTTTAAAATCTCCTCCAACATTTTTAGCATTCTCTCGCCTAGCACAGAATATCCCTCTTCATTGAGGTGCAATCCGTCTCTAGAATACAGATGGCACCTCTCAGAAAAGGAGTCCCAGTGCTCTAAAAACCCAAGCCCCTCCTTCCTGCACCACTTTCTTAGCCATGCATTAACCTCCTTGATCTCTGACTGTCTCCCTGCGGTAGCACATGGCACTGGTAGTATTTCAGAAAATACTACCTTGGAGGTCCTTGCCTTAAGCTTTTGGCCTAGATCCATGTAATCATTTTTTTTATTAGGACCCTCCATCTTTCTCTAACTTTGTCATTGGTGCCAATGTGTACCAAGACCGCCGGGTCAATCCCAGCCCCCCCCCCCAACAATCTGTCTACCCGATCTGCAATGTGCCGAACCCGAGCACCCGGGAGACAACAAACTGTTCGGTTCATGTGGTCACGGCAACAGATTGCCCTATCTACCTTCCTAATAATGGAGTCCCCTACCACCACAATCTTTCTTTGTATCTGAGCATCCTGAGTCCCCTCTGTGCTGGAGGAACTATTCCCCTGGCTGCTAGAGGAATTAGTCTCCCCCAGCCTTGCCATTTTTGCCCCAACATTCCCAATATCTTCACTCAACAAGGCAAATCTATTGGGATGTGTCAGCTCAGAAACGACCTGCCTCTCCCTATTGCCCCTGCTTCCCCTTCTAACTGTCACCCAGCTACCTACCTGATCCTCAATAATGGCAACCAACCAAGCTACCTACCTGCTCCTCACTAACAGCGCCACCATCTGCACCACTAGTCGAAGCAAGGGCCTGCTCAGTGATCTCTAATTCCCTTTCATGATTGCCAATGTCCCTCAATATTGCAAGTTGCCTCTTCAGATCAGCAATCTCTGATTCTAAAGAGACCACCCGCTCACACCTCTCACAGCGGTATGCTCCTTGGAACAGCTGCTCCAAGTGCACATACATGTGGCAAGATGTGCATTGAGTGGCATTTTCAATCCTGCTCATTCTAGAAATTATGAAGTTTAGAAGTACTAACAGTAAACTGTACTTCAATATACTATACCCTGTTCAATCGCTTCCTTGTTCAAACTGCTTCTGGTTCTAACTGCACACACTTTAACCAACCAGCACTTCAATCAACCACACGGATCAGTTAGTACACGCAAAGTACAGACGGAAGCAGTGCAGTACAATATGCAGGCATCAGCGGAGCAATTAGTGTGGCAACTTGTTCATCCGACCCCTTTGCCACATGGGACTAGGTGAGCGTGCCTCTGTATATACCGTTCATGTTTGGAACCACATAGAGCTTTGTAGTTCTTTCATTGTTGGTGTTCTTTACAGAGAGGCAGATTAACTCACATGGGTTCAGGTGGGGATGCTTGACGGACATTGTCATTACTTTCACTGCTCAATGCCAACTGCACCTTACTTTGTATTCAATCTTCATTAACAATTTATATCTGCACAATACTTTCATCAACTCTTGGAAGATCTATATATTTTATTTCCGTTCTCATTGTTATTATTGTTACACCATCACTGTATCCACACAATCTGTTTATATTAGAGCACACACATGGGAGCAATCTCCCATTTTTTCTATCATATCCAGGGACACATACAGTATTAAAAGCCTGTCATTGGGTTCCACAACAGACAAGAACTGGGCTCTGCTCCCCAACCCCAATACTAGCCTGACCTGAAAATGCATGCAACATGTGTGAATGCATCTGCGCCATTTACATCTGTCAAAGAAACAGGTGGTCCTGTGTGCTGGAAGCCTCGACAGTCTCTGTAAGGATACAAACAGAATCAGGTGAGTTTAATAATGAGGCAATAGCTGAAGTCAAAGATGACACTGACAATAACAGAGTTCCAAGAAAACAGTCAAAAGAAGACACCAAGGAGTCTATGCACTAAGCATTCATAAGCAAATTATCGAGCACTGATCGCCCAAAATGCCTACTCCGATTCTGTAAGCGGGTATAAGTGGGCGATAAAAGACTGAATCGCCCCAAAAAAATTTGTTAAAAAAATCGCAGTGAGTGGCGAGAAGCCACTTTTCGCCACTTTTCGCCACTTTTCGGGCGGTTCATAAACTCATGCAATTCTAGTAGCAGCAATTAGGATATTGACACCTATCGCGGCTCTAGAATGGCGAATTTCAGTCCAAATCATCACACCAGGAAAAGTTGGCGTGAGGGTGTTGGAAACCTGCTTAGAAGCAGCGAGACAGGACTTAGAAGAAAAAAATGCTTTATTCCTGCATCGGATTGATGCCGGGGGTCTCAGGAGATGATATCTATTAATATCAGCAACAGAGACCTCCAGCATGAATCAGATGCATGAAAAATGCATTTACAGTAAACTTCATTAACTTAGCGGCTAACCGCTAAGGCAATGAAGGGGTTAAACACCAGTGCCATGCTTATTGTGAGTAGTGGGGGTGGGTGAAGTTAGTATTTGGCCCTTGGTGGGTGTTTAGGCCTTACGGGGGGCTTACAGGTAGACTTAACCCCTTCATTACCTTAGCGGTTAATACTGCTAAGGTAATGAAGAGGTTAACTCCTCCCTCTACCCACCCGGTAGGCCTAAACACACATCCTTGGGGCTAATAACCCTTTCACCCACTATGCTACACTCAATACAAAAATTAAACAAACAGCAGCCGTACTAGCCACCTCCTAGGCCACCAAAAACCATTACAATATTTAATAAACAACAATACACAACCCACCCACCCCATGTGCCCCCACATAAAACCATTATTTATTTTTTAGACACATGATTAATACCACAAACTGGTGGGGGTCCCCAGGTTGTCTCCGCGGGTGTCCATGGGCCCCACAGGGCACTCAAGGCGGTTTACATGGGTGTCTGGGGTCCTAAGGTGGTCACGCTAGGCTCCATGGGCATTCAGGTGGTCCCCGTGGGTGTCTGTGGAAACCAACAGGGTCCCTTGGTGGTCCCTGCATATGTCCAGGGGTCATCAGGTTGTCCCCGTGGGTGTCCGGGGGTCCTCTGGCGGTCCCTTTGGGCGTCCGTGGGTCCTCGGTTATTACTGTACCATTCCTGTATTTGAAAAAAGAAAGGCCTACATTTCAATAAATACACCTCCCCCCACCAAACACATACAGTACAGTAATGTGCAAAATAAATACTATCCAGATATGGATAATAGATTATTTGCCCATTATAAAACACAACATTAGCCAGGCAGCGTAAATAAAAACCATTTTATTTACCCATGATCTGCCCAATGGGGAGAGAGAGGCAGTGTAGGCTGAGCGGAGAGAGGTGGAAGGGGGGGGGAGGTGAAAGGGGGCATAGAGGTGGAAGGAGGGGGAGAGGTGGAAGGGGGGAGAGGTTGAAGGGGGGAGAGGTGGAAGGGAGAGAGAGAGAGAGAAAGGGAGAGGGTAATATGGAGCCAGGGTTAGCAGGGGAGGGTAGAGGGAGAGGGGTAGATGGAGAGAGAGGAAGGGAGTGATAGAAAGGGGAAGGGAGAAATGGAGGAGGGAAGGGGAGAAAATGGAGGGACAAAGACACACACACAGAGACACACCCACAGACACAGCCCCAATCCAGCCAATGTCACGCCCCCTCCATTAATAGCCACGCCCCCTTCCTGCTCCTGCTCTAAAATTATTGCAGGACAGCCGATCGCTCATGCTTGAAGAGCTGGTGATGTTGCCGCTCTCTTGCATGAGTGAGCTCAGCGACAGCGTGGCCGTAGCCTTAGTCTGATTAACATCCTATATTCTACTACCTAGTGGATGGACGATAAAAATCCCAGGAGGCACATATCAGATTCTTTGATAACTATCTATTATTTGGACCTACTTACCTTATTCTTGATAATCATCAGGTAACTGTCCACCTTTTTATAGGGGACTTTATAAGCACTTGTTTACTTTGTATCACCTCTATGTTTGTACAGGGGTACGTCAGTTATACAGACTTCGTAGTCCGAAACGCGTAGAGGTCACGACAGGTCACTCTGCGCGTATTCTGACAGGCTGAGATGGCGTTTGCAGGAAGCTACGGCGGTGGTTAGATCTCTGCGGTGGCATGGTCCGGATTCCCATACGTCTGCCGCGGCACCCGCTCTGGGCTTTAGTGTAAGTCTCCGTCTCCCCCTGTCAGCCTCAGGCAGCTGTTTAACTATATTTTAGTCATACTCCGGATTCATTTATCCCGTTTACTGAACACTGTCTCTTTTTTATTATTTTATATCGTGTGTTATGCGGTTGGTGGATTTAGTTTAATTAGTCAGTATTGATTAACTACATGGTTTGTGTTCATTGTAACCGAACCTAGATCCGTGACGCATATGTACTGAGGTGGGGTTGGATCCCCTCGGTTACTTTTTATTTATTAATAAATATCTTACTATTTTTAATCTCTGGTGCGCATTGTGTGCATTTTTTTCTTTTTCTTCCAAGGTGCCCCCCTTCTGGGGGTCACCCTGTTTTAGGAGCTCACTGGGGAGACGCTCCACACACATGCTGCAAGGGGATTTACGTCTCCAACATACTACATATCTGCAACACGAGCGCTGAATTTTCTACATTATCTTTTAACAAACTAAATTAAGGATTTATTGTGTGAGTGTGTGTGTGTCTCTCTCTCCCCCTCCATCCCTGTGTCACGGGAGACTCCTGTGGCGGGTAGGATCTCGGTGGCCGGAACAGCAGGAAGCGAAGTAGGGGTCACAAGCAGGGGTCCGAGGCAGGCGGCAGGTAGCGAAGTCAGGTAACAAGCAGGGGTCCGAGGCAGGCGGCAGGTAGCGAAGTCAGGTAATAAGCAGAGGTCGGCAACGAGGAGACTGGAACAGGACAGGCGGGGCAGGACAGATCCGGGAGCAGGGACTGAGAACGGGGAGCAGGGACTGAGACCGGGGTGCAGGGACTGAGACCGGGGAGCAAGGAACAAACAGGGACAAGCCAGATTACTAGCAAGGGCCTTTACTGTGAACACACTACAAATACAGGTACATTTACAGGAACAGATCAGGAATCAAAGACAGGCATGTGCATAGGAGTCTGACTTGAAGCAAAGGCAATTGAACAAACCAGGAAGCAGAAGCTATAAAGGACAGAGACAGGAGCAACAAGAAGACAGACAGACAGAGGAGCCCAGAGGAAACAGAAGACAGCAGCACACCCAGTGGACAAAGAAGAACTATGGCTAGGCAGGAGGTCTAGGAGACCCTGACACCCTGTCTCTCTCACCCTCTTCCTGCGTTTCCCCTCACAAATATTGGTGTGCTGATAAAAGTTGGAGTGGCATTATATAGCTCTGACTGGAATTCTTAATAATGGATTAATCCACCGGCGGCTTTTTTCAAGCAATATAGTGGATTAATCTGCATCAATTTTTTTTTAAATCCAACATCATATAAGAAATAAACATTTTCGAGGCGCATGCGCAACGGGATCGGAGATGGCGGCTTGAACTAAGTGCTCCGCTTCCCGCCGGCAGCAAATAAATAAAAAATAATACTAAAACTCAACACACACACACAAAAAAGACACGGCACCCACAATAACTAAACATACAGCACCAAAGAGAATGTCGGCGACCCGAAAAAAGTCGAAGCAGCAGGTGGATGTGCGCACCTACTTCGTGGGGGCAAAAAAGACCAGGGAAACAGACAGCATGGCGGCGTCAGACTCAGACACCGCACCGGAGCTAGAGATGCAATGGAGGAGCCGACAGGCGCGCTTAAGAGAGAGATAGCACAGCTCCTCTCTGACCTCAAAACATTTATTTGGGGGGAGGTAGAGCACCTGCAGAGAGACAATCTCAGCATTGGGACCCGCACTAATGATCTTGAGGAGACTACCAAGTGCCAGAGGGAGACCGACACCAGGGTTACCACTCTAGAGCAGAAGGTGGCAGAGCTAGTGAAACACCACGAGGACAGTGAAAATTGTGACAGAAGGAATAATCTGAGGGTCCGGGGGATCCCCGAGGAGGTCCAAGACCCCAAAGAGATGCTAAGCAGATGGATGACTTCCATTATGCCGGGGAAGACGGAGGCAGAGCTGGTCATGGACCGGTGTCACCGCGCGTTAAGGGCCCGTCCATTACCGAACAACCCCCCCAGGGACGTAATTCTGCGCCTGCACCATTTCACCACCAAAGCAGAGATCTGCAAAATTACCAGGGCTACCCAACGGTGACGTTTGAGGGAATTGAGATGGCCATATACCAGGACATTTCCCCGATCACGCTGACAAGACGACAGGCCCTCCAATCTGTTACCAGAATATTGCGGGACAAGGACATAAGGTATAGGTGGGCCTTCCCATTCGCGCTGATAGTGGTTCAAAATGGCCGGTCTCACATACTTAAACACCTGGCAGAAGGCCCGGAGTTTTTGAAAAAGCTGGGCATATCCAATACGCTCCAACGATCTGAGACCCTTGGGGGGCGCCTGCCCCGGCATACAGAATGGGAAAGAGTGGGCTCACCGGCCGCGCAACGCAAAGACAAGACAGGACCCTCGAGACCTGCCTGAGGACTGAACAACTCGCTTACTAGTTCACCCAGAACTAGCTGTTATTGTTGCTTTTTCTGCAAAGAATGTTGAGACTGTTCCCCTTATTGATTGTTGCCCTGTGTTGGACTGCCCCCGGGCCCCCCCCCTCCTCCCCGTGGTCCGAGCCCAGACGATTAAGCTCCAGTGGAAGACAAAGAGACGGCCGAAAATGAAGAAATCCATCACTCACCAAAATGGCTTCCTGCCACGATCCGCGGGACAAGCTGGAGAAGACGCGCTGAAAGAGAATGGCGGACGCTGTTTCGGCGCGAAATCGAGGAGCTCCAGTCGGCTCCGCCCTCAGGACACGCCTGCTTCCTCGGCTGCTCACAGGCGGATATGCGCTCTCGACCCCGATGTCGTCAGGGGACGGTTCCTTGCAGAGTCCTGTCGGACAGGAAGTGACGCCAGAGGCAGCGCCTGAAGCTCTGGAGAGAGACCGGGCTGGGACTGTGGGGACGGGGCTGGGATCAGAAGACCCGTAACATGGTGGGGGGGCTCCCCGGGGGGGTGCGCGAATTCCCCCGCTGGGGAGAGGGGTTCAGTTAACCTAGCTACATAAGTTAGGGTAGCCAGTTTTAGATTCTAGTAGATAGAGTTTAGTGTTAATTGAAGTTATAGTACAATCAGTACAAAACATAGTTGAGTGTTAGGAAATAGATCTCATCAACAGTTATGAAAATATAACGTCTGCTCTGCCGGAGGGGGGGCAGGTGAATGCCCTTGTCCCCGCCTGTTGGCATGCACCCTTGGGGCTGGGCTGCAGTCTTAAACCACAGTCCAGTCAAAGACCTGGGAATTCATGGGCCGGAACATGCCTCACGAGCCTGGAAAGGAGGGAGGGAGAATCCAGAGCATGGGCGATATTCCCAGGCATTAAACCATAGGTCAGTTAGGACCAATATGGTTTTCTTTGTACATGATACAAGGCTATATGTTCCCTGTCACTCCCCTATGTGTTTTCCTTCCCCACCCTCAGGTTTCCCAAGAGGAGGTACTATGGCATCACGGGACCATCAAAACCACTACTGGCACCTGCAGAGAACCCAAGGCACGGGTAGGAGGCGAACGCACTACACTCACAAAGACTCACATATATACATACATGGCACTGACGTTCATATCACAAAATGTCAAGGGATTTAATTCCCCACAGAAACGTAGAATCGCCTTTGCAGAATTCAAACGTAGAAAAACAGACGTTCTCTTCCTTTAAGAGACACATTATAGTTCCAACAAAAACCCAGGGTTCATAGACAAACATTTTAGGAGGTTTTATCTCGCTTCAGCCAAAGAAAAGAAAAAAGAGGTTGCTATACTACTCCACAACAGAGTCCCGTTTGAAGTAGAAAAAATAAAACGAGATCCAGAAGGTAGATATATCATACTGGTGGGACTATTGCAGCAATGCAGAGTAACCATGGCATGCGTCTATGCCCCATGTGAAAAAGATCCCCAGTTCTTTGCAGAGTTCTTTCTTAAGCTTCAGCGCTGGGCAGCCGGAAATATAATAATAGCGGGAGACTTTAATAAGATCCTGGACCCCCGTATAGACAGATCCCCGAGACAGGAGAAGGAGAGACAAACAGGAGCTACAGCACTACTAGATGGGCTGAGATGAGGATGTCTGGTGGACATATGGCGGGAACAGCACCCGGGTGAGCGTACCTATACATTCTACTCACACCCACATGACAGTTATAGCAGGCTAGACCACTTCTTTGTGTCGAGCAGAATGGTCCCACAAATCTCCGACACCCTAATTCATGACATTTCATGGTTGGACCATGCATCAATTGAGCTAAGATGCACACAAATTAGGCCGGTTAGTCTGGGAGCAAACTGGAAATTGAACGAGTCCCTGATTAAGATCCCGGATCTGGCACCGACAGTCAAAGACGAGATTAGGCAATTTTTCATAACAAACACGGGCACGGTGGAATCTCACATCACACTGTGGGAGTCTCACAAGGCCACATTGCGTGGAATACTGATTAGTCTAGCGGCGAGAAGAAAAAAACAGAGGGAAACAAAATTGACACAACTATATAAGAGGTTACATGAGCTCTCTACACTTCATAGCCGATCAGGTAGAGGGGACATTCTAAAGGAGCTGAAGGATGTAAGGATAGAGCTTAACCTCCTCCTCACATCCCAGGCCGAGAGGGACTTGAGCTGGACCAAGAGGAAATTCTTTGAGAAAGCCAACAAGCCGGACACTATGCTAGCTAACAGGATTCGCAATAGGCAACCAAGTTATAATATACAGGCAATTAGGACCAAATCGGGGGAAATGTCCTCCAACCCCAAACGCATAGTGGAAGAGTTTAGACTTTATTATGAACAGCTATACAATGGGGAGAAGGTGGCACACAACCCAAAAACAAACAAACTACTACAGACATTTCTAAGGGAAGCAGTCCTACCTAGGCTGAACAGACTGGAGCGCGAGGCAATCCAGACTGATTTCACTCTGGAGGAACTGATAGAGGTTGTCAAGAACTTAAAACCCTCTAAAGCCCCGGGCCCGGATGGGTTTCCTAATTTGTATTACAAAACAATTATCGGGATTCTAGCACCGCACATGCTCAAGTTATTCAACGGAGTCTTGGCGGGGGAACCCTTCTCGGACCAGATGCTCCAGGCGTCGATATCCATAATCCATAAGAAGGACAAAGATCCTACAAATTGTCAAAGTTATAGGCCAATATCCTTAATCAATTCGGACGTTAAAATATACTCCAAATTACTGGCCAATAGATTGAGTGCGATCCTGCCGAGGCTTATCCACCCGGACCAGGTTGGCTTTATTAGAGACAGACAAGTGGCCGACAATACTAGAAGGATAATAGATATCATTAATTTCATTAATGCCAACGGGATCCGAGGAATAGTATTAAGCTTAGACGCGGAAAAGGCCTTCGACAGGATTGACTGGCCATATATTGAGTCCACGCTTGGAGCATTCGGGTTTGGGGGCAAAATTCTGGGGGCAATAAAAGCATTATACACAACACCGACCGCCAAGGTGGTTCACCAGGGCTTCCCGTCAGAGTTGTTTAAAATCAAAAGCGGGACCAGACAGGGCTGCCCACTTTCGCCCTTGTTGTTCGTCTTATGCGTGGAACCGCTAGCGACTCACATACGTCGCAACCCTGACATAGCGGGAGTTCAAATCTACTCTCAAGAGCATAAAGTCGCTCTATACGCGGACGACATCATCTTGTCATTGACAAAGCCGCTTACCTCGCTACCCAATCTGTTTGCTCTCCTGGAAAAATTTAACAGAATCTCCGGTTTTAAGATAAATCAATCTAAATCGGAGGCGCTAAATCTAAATATCCGAAAAGAAACAGAGAAATTAATAGAAATTAATTTTCAGTTTAAATGGCAGCCTAAAGCTATAAAATACTTAGGGATATATCTTACCAAACAGAGCTCCACTCTATATCAGGCGAACTATCCAAGGCTACTAAGAGCCCTCACAAAAGAACTTAAGGAATGGTCTGCCTACGGAAGATCCTGGATTGGCAGAATCTATTGTGTGAAAATGAACCTTCTTCCCCGGTTACTGTATCTGTTCCAAACTCTTCCGATACCCGTGGTGCGATCAGAGATCAAAGAATTGCAGAATGTAGTAACGAAATTCATTTGGAAAAACAAAACACCGCGGGTAAAAATGTCAATTATGCAAAGACCTAGGGAAACTGGGGGTCTGGCAGTGCCGAGCTTGATGGCATATTATAAAGCGGCACAATTATGCCAAATTACTCAGTGGCATGGCGATCCGGAGCTGAGGCGATGGGTGGCACTGGAGAAAGAGGTGTGCGCTCCGCTAGAGCTCGAGGATTTAATTTGGTACCCTAAATCTAGATTAAAAGACTTAAAGGATCCGCTGACCTCGGTGCTTAACTCCCTATCGGTCTGGGAAGCGGCTAAAAATAATCACTCATTAACCTCAAAACATACTCTAATGACTCCCCTATATGAAAATCCAGATTTTGCTCCAGGACTAGTTGGTAAGAACTTCACACGTTGGCAAAATTTGGGGCTTAGAAGGCTAAAGGACCTGGAGGGGCGAGACACAATCAAACCATTTGAGCTATTACAGTCAGAAACGGACCTCCCCAACACAGAATTCCTGAGATACCTCCAGGTCCTGGCATTTTATACCAAACACCTAAATAGACCACCGCTAACTAATTTTGAGAAGCTCTGTGATCGGGGAACCGACACACGGGGACTCATCTCTGCTTTTATACAGGGAAGTGGTTAGGTCGGACATCGACAGCTCACATAAAACCAGGTTCATGACACAATGGGAGACAGACCTGACAGGACCGCTAGAAGACGAAGACTGGACAGCGATCTTTAAAGCTACGGCCAGTAGCTTGATTTGTACGACATTGAAGGAGAACTCATATAAGGTATTAATGAGGTGGTATCTCACCCCAGTTAGACTGGCAAAATTCATAGCGGGAGATTCCCCGCTCTGTCCCAGGCAGTGCAGGGAACAGGGAGATCTGGTGCACATGCTGTGGTCCTGTCCACCACTCATACCCGTCTGGACGCAAATCAGAGATTGGCTACAGAGGATCTTTTTGGGCCACAAAATTCAACTAGACCCATGAGTGTTTCTGTTAGGTAAGCCCACGGATGAGGTGTCTAGATCAGGAAACAAATTAATTGCACATTTTGCTACGGTGATGAGGTGCGAGACCGCAGCACTGTGGAATCAGAATGCAATTCCATCAATAGATAAAATTCGGAACAGAATTTGGTTTGTTTGCCAGATGGAAAAGTTGACAAGTTTGGTCAACGACACTGGCCCAAATTTCCAAAAAGTCTGGTTGCCCTGGTTGGCTCAGACTGATATCCCGGGGATGAGAAATGCCTCCGTCTGGCTTTAATAAAATCAGGTGGGTTCTTCTTCAAGGGCGGACAGAAAATGAGGGAGGAACTATAGAGGGACGACACTAACACAGAGCCTCGGGAAAACCGAAGGAGAACGAGCGCCCCCCTACCTCAATACCGGGTGCCTCACAGACACAGATAGATCTGAGCCCGAAGTAGCGGTCTAGGACCAGAGAAGAACAATAATGGAGTTACCTCCTCTACCCTAACCTCCCCCCCCGTCATTCCATCCCTTCCTCCTACCCCAATTCTCTCCTGTCTACCGTTTCCCATGTTCGTATAGGTTTTGTCTGTCCCACAGTATACTTTATGGTACCAATGGGATACTTGTATGCAATATTTTTGAAAAACCAATAAAAGAAAGTTAAAAAAAAAAAAAAAGAAATAAACACTTTCATCAGGATGGATTTACTGCTGCAACACACTTTATTCGAGCAAATACCCAGTATGTACCTGGCAGATACCTGGAATGCGCCGCTCCTCACCTCTGACAAGCCCCGTTGCGTTTGCCTTCCCAGCCATGGTTCATGCCTGGCTGACGGGCGGCTGATCTGTTAAATGATAATGATTAGGATTTAATAGGCTGCAATGCTTCGCGTGTCTACCAGATGGCATAAATTCATGAATTGTAATGCAGTATATATATATATACTGTGCAGTATTGCAGCCAGCGGGAATAAAATGCTTCAATCCCTGCCTGGAAAATAACGCAATGCACTCGGGCAGAAAACAGTCACAAACCTCAATACACCCGAGTATACCCGAATTCATGGGACTAGCCGAGCTCGAATAAAGTGTGTCGCCAGTGTACATTAAACATTAAATTGGATTATTAAAAATATGAGAAAGCGAACTGTATGGATGGGTTTTAAATAATCGGCTTGGATTAAAATTGGTATAATCCGACATCGGATTTCACTGCGTGGCTCAGATTTTGAATGAAAAAACTTGGAAAAATCCGGGGAAAGTATTTGAACCAGTTCACCTGTCTCTAGCTTTTGCCCAGAATAACAAAAGTTGTGGTTTCTAATCCTGTTGGGCCTGACATAAGTAACCACACAAGAATCCTTAGACTTGTCAACTCAATATATATTTAATGGAAAACGTTTTAGGAAATGTGGGATGTGAGTCAATCTATATATATAAAACTGAGTATCTTGGTTGTGAGTGTCAGTAGACCATTTGATTTGTCCGTCGGTCCGCCCGCCCGCCCTCCCATGGCTCTCATTGGCCGGTGTGTCTGCCCCCCACATGTGCCCCGCCCTCCCATGGCTCTCATTGACCGGTGTGTCTGCTCCCTCGTGTGTCCCACCCCCCCCACGGCTCTTATTGGCCAGTGCGCTTTAACCCACTTACTCCTGTCACCAGCCGCCAAACTCCCGCTCCCAATGAGGAACGGAGAAGTGCGGTGCGCACCTAGTCCTCCAGCCCGTGCATCCTCACCCAGCCTGCCACTCTTGCCCCAAGCCAACAACCTCCCAGCCCCCCCCCCAGCCTCCCTCCCACCTCCCTCTCCCAATGAGGAATGGAGGGGATGCACGGAGCATGCCTCCTCACCCTCAGCACGTGCCTCCTCGCCCAGCCCACCACTCTTGCCCCCAACGAGGGACGGAGGCCTCCTCACTTAGCCCGCGCCTCTTCACCCAGTCTGCCACTCTCACCCTCAGCCGTCAACCTCAGTAAACTACCCATTTAGTAACCCACCCAGCCACCCTCCCATTCAGTAACCCACCCAGCCACCCACCCATTCAGTTAGCCACCCAGCAACCCACCCATTCACTGTCACCCACCGTCTCCCACCCACCCATTCAGTAACCCACCCATTCAGTCACCCACCCATTCACTCACCTGCCCACCCATTCACTCACACAAGTCACTCACCCATTCAGTAACCCACCCATCCAGTAAATCCATTCAGTCAAATTCAGTAACCCGAGCCATCCTCCCGCCCCAGCCAGGGGGTCAAGGTAAGTCACCCACCCCACCCAGTCACTCAACACACCCAGTCACTGTAACCCAACGTCTCCCACCCACCCACTCTGTAACCCACCCACCCATTCACCCACTCAACCACCCAGTAACCCACCCACCCATTCAGTCAAATTCAGTAACCCACCCATTCACCAACCCACCCATTCAGTAACCCATGCAGCCACCCACCCATTCAGCAACCCACCCAGCCACCCACTCATTCAGTAACCCACCCAGCCACCCACCCATTCAGTAACCCACCCAGCCACCCACCCATTCAGTCACCCAGCCACCCATTCAGTCACACAACCCATTCAGTCACCCACCCACCCATTCAGTCACACACCCACCAACCCATTCAGTAACCCACCCATTCAGTAACCCGCACACCCACCCACCCATGATTTCTGTTGGTATCCCTGCTCCCACCCGCCACCGCAGTGGACAGCCTGCCCCACAGTAAGTCAGCAGCTGCCACACCCCCCCGTCACACACCACACCCAAAGTCAGCCACCGCAGAGATACCCACCCGCACCTGCAGCACACCAACGCCCCCCATCACTAACCCGCCTGCACCCGCAGTGAGCCGCCGCACAACCCTCCCTCCCCCCAGTGAGCCACCAACGGGATAGCTCTGAAGGGGGGGGAATCACTACCCTCCCGCCACTGCAGTAAGCAACCGCCGCTGAGCTCTGAAGGGGGGGGTGATTACAACCAAAAAAGTGAGCCACCACCGCCTAGCTGTCAGGGGGGGGAGCCCAAAGCCCAAATCCCAAAGCCCAACCCTCTCGCCCGCCCCCCAAAATGTAATCCCGAGCAACGATGGGTATATCAGCTAGCTAAATATATATTGCATATCTCTCAGGCCCCTCGGGTGTGATAAAAAAGCACCAAAGTTTCTCCCTATGTTATTTATAGAGAGTAATTATAATATAATTATAGTCCCATTATTAGTACTGATTTAACGGACCACTGTTGATCTAGACCTAGGAGTGTTATCATGTAATGCACGCTGCACCACTATCAAATGATGGAGCCATTAGTGTTTATTGAGTTTAGCATTCCTCAGTTAATGTAGACATTGATGGCTAATAAGGAACAGACTTTGAAGAATTAAGTAATGAAAGAAGGAATAAATGAGTATATAAATAAATCATCTAAAATGCAAAGTAAATCAAAAGTAAAGTCAAAACAACAAACAAATACACATACTACTGATTAATTATCTAATATATTATGCAGAGGGAAATATAATTAGCCATACAAATGTAACAAAACTATAATTATTTTTTAAACTACATGTATGACTCAAAATGCTACTTATTTTTATTTTTTTCTATGTAGCTCAAAATATTAAAATATGAAGCTATGTTCTGCTTTGCTGAACCGATTCAAAATGGCATTCTGTCTCACTCCAGTAGTTTCCTGGAGATAGGGATTGATTGGTGAAATTCTTGCATGATACATTTGAAATATTTATCTGAAGTTCAATTGTCAGGTGTTGGCCAGCTTTCATTACGAATCAGTAGAGGGAGGCAAGGCTGTCAGAAAGATACCATCTTTAAGATATGGCTCTTTTTGATTTCTTTATGGACAGCACAGTATTGTTGAGCCAGCTGAAAGCAAGAACTTTGTTTAAACATTGAAAAGGTTTTAACAATAGCAGAATGATTTAATATTAAAAGATTAAATGTTGGATGTATCTAGCTCCTCTAAGAATAATACTAAAAGCATGCATCACCGAAATTACAAATAGGTAAATGAAGAATGAAACCTTTCTGCCCAATTGTTTGCAATTTGAACTAAATTAGTAAAAATGGGTAACAAAACATCTTCTGCTAATGCTTCAGCAGATTGCTTCAAACTGCTAAATGTAAAAAAAATAAGCATATCTGTAGATTTGATGAATTTTATAATAAACCTGATAATTTTGCATCACCAACTACTGTTAAAGTGTTAGTAATAATAGTTTTGTGCTGCACAAATTATATAGGAACATAATTGGGGACTCGATAATGTACCTAATCTCAGTTCACTCTTATCACATAGCCCTTCCCATCAATGAAAACGCTTACAGTGGTGATAACAATATGGACCAAAATATGTACATTGGGCCAAGAGGCTTAGGCAGTATACGCAACTATGTTGCTTGCAATGTACCCCAGATCAGTATTGATTCCTTCCCGAAAACAACTATATACAAGTACTATATACAGTGAGATTTGACCTGTAGATATACAGCAGGTGACTACAGTTCCTCAAGCAGAAGGTGATGCATTATGAAACAAGAACTATATTGTTTCTACTGTACCTGTAAACATATTTTTTCAAATTTACGAAGCAGTCTTCTGCCATAAAGCCCCTTATACCACAGGAAGTCTTCTTACAGTCCATTGACCTGAGTGGGCTGTAAAGTGACTTCCAGCCTTGGAACCTGTCTTAATGTAAAAGACTGCTTAGTAAACATTGGCCTGCAATGTATATCTTTAATTGCTTATTTTGTAGAACTCTCACTTGCTGAGTAAGACTTTGACAATGGACTCATTATTACAAATATACCATATGTAGTTTACAAAATGAAATGATTAAAAAAAAACTTTAATTATTTTTTAGTAATTCTTTATGCCACTGATTAGAAACGTTGACTGGAAATCTGAGAAATTTGCAAGCTACTAAAGCATTTAAAAGCCATTTTAAGTTTGTATGTGGAGTAGAGATGGTTGATATTTTTTTGTGGATTTGGATCAATCTCGGATGGTCCTGTTCCTTTGGTCCATGGATCAAAATCAAAAAGGGCAGCTTTTTAGAATTGTTTTTCTGTTACTCATTTCGTTCAACGGTTTAGTTATTCCAACTAAAACCGTAACCTGTGAGCTTCAAATGATGAGTAGGAGCCAAGTAGGAGTATAAATAAAGGTGCAGAACCCAGGACATACATTTTTTTTGGATCATCACATTTTTGAGAAAATGTATATTAATATTATTCTTAATAGGTTTCTATGTGTGTGTGAAAATTTGCATCAATTTAAAATCTGACCTGCTATGGGACATTTGGGTAATCCCTGTTTAAGGCCGACAAGGGTCAGAGCGTTTAATTACCACCTGGTTTTAATAAACGCTATTGGAGTTTGAATTACTGTACCATGGCTGACAAACTGTTGAAACCACACAATTCAAGATTAATGGTCTCCTTGGCTTGCTTGCCGTTACTTACGTGATCTTAACCTCTGTTATAAAATGACTCACAAACCATCATACCATCAACCATATCATTATCTCATTGCCAAAACAAGCCATTTTGGCATCATTTATTAGTCCTATTTGAATGTTGAACATCTAGTAGTAGTACTGCCCAAACAAACCAGTACCTTAAGTGAAATTTGTGCTGTGCTAGGCAGGCAATGCTACACCTGTACCTAATATCTCTGTCAGAATTGACAATTGTCATCTGGCAGCCACCCACCAATTACATAGAGTCCATGTTGTATGCAAAAAAAGACAGTCAGCATCTTCATCAGCAACACATTCAACAGACAAGACAATGTATGTAAGCATAATTTTGCTAATAATTGACTCATACAGCACAGAGTCTAGAAATTACATATGGGCCTATTCTAGTATCCTCGATAACCCACGTATCGAGTCCTTTTCGGACAAAATACCTACTTGTTTTCAGAACGCCTCAATAAAGGCATGAATCGCTTTTTTGCTGCTGCCCACAACACATCGCCAGGTGAACGGTGATAAGCCATTTATCGTCAGGATTTGAAACTCGTGCAATTCTAGTAGCCTCAATTAGCTTCTCAAGGCTAATCGCGGCTCTACAATGGTAAATTTCAACCAAAATTCTCTCGCCAGAAAAAGTTTACATGAAGCTGGGAAGAAGTTTAAGAGGCAGCGGCGAGAGAGGGACCAAGAAAAAAATGCTTTTTCCTTAATATCAGCACCAGAGAACCCCGTCATGAATCCCATGCATTAAAAATGCATTTACAGGCAAATTCATTAACTTAGTGTGAGGACTTGGGAGTCTCGCGGCCCTCTGCACGCTCCCGCAAGACGCCGATGCAAACGCAGTCTCTCATCCTCTGCTCCTGCACCCGTTGCTGCTTCCCCGGAATCCCGCATTTTCACACGCACCTCCTTGTGCATGCGCAGGGCATCCCACGCTGGAGCGGCACCCTCTACCCACGCGGCACGCATGCGTATTGGATTGGTACCTGGTCGCGACGCTCCCAAACGACGTGTCAAGCAAAATCAGCTTTTAAACAGCCTCACCTGCCATAGCATCTTCCCAGCCTATCGCTGCCCCTGCGGAGGCCGCACCTCTGCTCCACCCCCCTGGGGGATTGTTTCCTTCTGCATATATATGCTCAGCTGTGCCACTGGCTCTTTGGTGGGCATAGGTTCTTGTTCCCTGTGCTTACCTCTCCAGTCTGCTAGATCCCTGCGTTGCCTTGCCTTGCCCTGCCTTGTGATTTCCCGTGTACTGATCCGGCTTGCCTTTGGACTACCGCTTCTCTGGACTACTGATCTCGGCTTTCCTCGACCATCCGTCACTCTCCTACCCTGATCTTGGCTTACCTCCATCTACGATCCGGACCTCTCCTGCACTGACCTCGGCAATTATATGACAACTCTGATCTCTCCTACCCCAACCTGGCTTCCAAGACCACTCTACATTCTGGACGCGACCCCTGTGTCTGTGGCTGGTGTTTGCCCATTCCCATCTCAGTACATGGTCTCGTCTAGTCTGTAGTGAGCACAGCATAACAATATGCTCAGCCCCACAAGCATAGACCCCGCTGAGGTAGGAGTGATGGTGGCATCTCATGTCTCATTACTCACCAACGATGCTTTGGCCTGGACCTCCCCCATCTGGGAACAGAGAAGGGACCTCACACAAGACATTGGACAATTCACTAAAGAGTTCAGACGTGTCTTTGATACCCCAGGTCTCAAAACCACTGCCGCTTCCTCCCTTTTTCTCATTTCTCAGGGGAATCAATCCGTGGCCAGGTAGGCAGTGGAGTTTCGGACAATCGCCTCTGAGACAGGATGGAACAACGAGGCTCTATCTTCTGCATTCTGGCAGGGACTCTCGGAACAACTAAAGGATGAACTTGCCATGCAAGAGCGTCCAGCCGACCTGGAGGAGCTCATCGCCGTCTGCATCCGGGTGGACCAGCGGCTGCAGGAAAGAGCAGCTGAGCCTCCTTGCCATCGTCAGGTACCCAGCAGATCTTCCTTTGTCCTTCCCTCTTTTTTGGAGGTTCCTGCTGCCGATGTTCTGGAACCTATGCAGTTAGAAGGCAACAAGCTGTCTGTCTCAGAGAAACAGCGCCGCTGCTCATCCGGTCTTTGCCTCTATTGCAGCAATCCTGGTCATCTAGCTCTTCACTGCCCTCTCAAATCGGGAGCCGGCCGAACCCCACTAAGCTCCAGAGTAGTCTCCGTGGGTACACTCTCTAATTCCTCTATTTCCAAGGAATCTTTACCCAACAGAATCCTGATCTCGGTATCCCTTCAGGGCCCGGGTTTTGTGGTTACCACTTCGGCCTTCATTGACTCCGGTTCGGGAGGTAACTTTGTCGATCGAGACTTTGCCACTAGGAATAACATTCCACTTAGAAGAAAGAGAACCCCGTAGGATTGGAGGCCATAGATGGACGTCTGCTGCAACCGGCCTTTATCATCCTACTAACTGTTGACCTTTCTCTTGTATGCGAACAGACCCACAGGTAGGTGATTTCCCTGGACGTCATCCACTCCCCGCAGAGGTCATCCTGGGTTGTAATTGGCTACAACATCACAACCCACACATCAATTGGGATAAACTAAGGCCTATCTCATGGAATACCAAATGCTCCACGACCTGCGTTACACCACCTCAGAAAATCTGCAGCATGGAAATACCCTTACAGGTACTGAGCCCTTTACCGGACTACTATTCAGAATTCAGGGACGTTTTCGATAAAGACAAGTCGGAGACACTTCCCCCCCACCGCCCCTTCGACTGTCCCATAGACCTCTTGCCGGGTTCTGTCCTCCCCAGGGGACGCTCCTATCCCCTCTTTCTCCCTGAGACCAAGGCCATGTCTGACTATATCCAGGAGAATCTTCAGAAGGGTTTCATCATAAAATCCTCTTCACCGGCAGGGGCAGGGTTTTTTTTTGTGAAAAAGAAAGATGGCACCCTTCATCCGTGTATTGACTATCGGGGCCTAAACAAGATTACCATAAAGAACCGATATCCCCTACTGCTTATATCTGAATTGTTCAATAGTCTTCAAGGTTCTACCATTTTCACCAAATTAGACCTACGTGGAGCATATAATTTAGTGAGGATACGTCAGGGCGACGAGTGGAAGACCGCCTTCAACACAAGGGATGGCCATATGAATATCTAGTTATGCCATTTGGCCTGTATAATGCCCCCGCGGTCTTTCAGGACTTTGTAAACGAGATATTCAGAAATCTTCTCAACAACTTCCTTATTGTCTACCTCGATGACATTTTGATTTTTTCCAAGTCTCTCCCCGAACATATTGAACAGGTCAAGCAGGTACTACTGTGCCTCTGACAGAACCACCTCTAAGCTGGAGAAATGCCATTTCCACCAAACCTCTACTACCTTCTTAGGATAGAGAAAAAAGTGGTGGAGCACTGCTGAAAAAATAAAAGGGCTGGAGGCTGCTTGCAAATTAAAAAATGCTTTAATTTAAGGCATAAGTAGACTGGGCTACAAATAAGGTATCTGTGACGCGTTTCGCGCTATAGGAGCGCTTTATCAAAGAGTAACCTAAGTGTGCATAATGTCTCATTTATATATGCAGGAGCTAGGAAGCCAGTTCGCGCCAAAACGGGCCCCCCCGATCACATGGTCGGGTATAATTACGGGTGCCCATGAGGTATGGACAACCTCCCCCACTCATGCACTAATAAAGATAATTAACTATAAATCAAACCCTAGTAATCACCACTTAACTGAGTCTCCGTCTGCAGAGCCGTTTCTCTGTCCCTCCTGGTCTCCTTCCTAAAACCAAGATGGCGATCGGAACTAAAAACTACGGAGGCCCTGGATGGACAAAAAACACGCTTTGCAGAATGGTGACTTCAAAGCAAAGACAACTTTATCCCATATAAAATCAACACAGGAACAATGTTAAAAAAATGAGAAACAGAAAAATGAAAAAGAAAGAGAATTAAAAACAAAACTAATGATAAACATGAATAAACTAAATTTCAATGATAACATAAACAATATCATTATTATAATATATAAAGAAACACACTTATTTTAACCCCTAATAGTGAACGATATATAAATAATATAGTGACATAAACAGAATAGATCTAACTAAGATACCACTGTTCCACTGATGTGAACAACAATAATCATATATATATATATATATATATATATATATATATATATATATGTATATTATCATAGGTGTGAACATATATATTATTAAATAATACTCAAAACGAATAAATGAATATACATAATAGATCTATACACATGTAAATGATAACCTAACTACATTAACTACATATTATTGAATACCAATATGAAGTGATAAAATAAAACATCTATTGACTATATAATTAAATGCATCCATATATAAAGAAGAAATATAATATTTATAAAAATCTAAACTCCTACTAATTTATTACAAAAATGAAAAATTATAATTAGATAAGTAATAATAATAATTAAATGATATCCAATGATTAATAGTTTTTATTTAAAGAAAATGAACCAATTCCCAATCTTGATTGATTCCAGATGGAAAAAGAGTATCCATACTGAATATCCAGAACATCTCTCGTCTGTTGAGCATGTTCAATCTGTCACCCCCCGTTGGGGCATGGGAACATGCTCAAAAGCCGAGAAGGAGAAGCCCTGGATACCTCCCTGTGGACAATCAACAAAGTGTCTAGCTAAGGGATGGATAATGTTGCCTTTCTTGATGGCCCTCACGTGTTCCATTATTCTTAATTTTAAAGACCTAATAGTACGGCCTATATAGTCTTTCCCACAACCACAATGAATAATGTAAACTGTGTAACTAGTGTTACAATTAATGAATGATGCTATCTTAATATTCCTATTTGGTTTCACTGTGGTAATGCTTGAAATAGGGGTCGCATACTGGCAAATCACACAGTGACCACACTTGTGTAAACCCCTCGGGATACTAGTGATATATGATTGGTGGTGTGATTTAAACATACTGGGGGAGAGAAAGCTGGCCAATGATTTGGCCTTTTTGAATACAAATCTCGGTCCCTCACTCACTATAGGCTTCAAATCTTTATCTAATTTTAGCATATCCCAATGCTTTCTGACAATCCGTCTAATAGAGTCTGCTTGCCTAGATTGCTGAGTAATGAAAAATGGCCCTAGTTGACTTTTGTTTTGAAAACAATCCACTTTATTACCTCTATTCTTGTGTGTTTTTTTGTTAGCTTCAATCGAGAGAAGGTCTGTCCTATTGGTATTTTTGACTGTATCCAATGCTTCCTGAATATGTAAATGTTGGTAACCCCTTTCTACAAATCTGTTAAACAAATCTCTACACTGGTTATCAAAAGACTCCTCTGTCGAACACAGTCTTCTTAACCGTAAAAAATTGACCTTTCAAAATGCCCTTCTTCAATGGCCTAGAATGGTCGCTGTTGGCCATGAGGAATGCATTACGGGAATTGGGCTTTCTGTACATGTCTGTTTGTATGTTTTTATTAGTATCGACATACAACATTAGGTCCAAATAGCAAATCTTTTGAGTGTGAAAATCATAAGTGAAGGTTAAATTGTACTCGTTAGTGTTTAAAGTGTTAAAGAAGGATTCAAAAGAAAAGAAGTCACCATCCCAAATAAAAAGTAAATCGTCTATATACCGCTTATAGTATTTAATGTGTTTTCTAAAGTGATTAGAAGCACCATAAATGAAAGTGGATTCCCAAAGTCCCATAAATAAATTGGCATATGAGGGTGCAAATGAGGTCCCCATAGCCGTGCCCTTAAGTTGTAAATAAAAATGTGAATCAAAACTAAAATAATTATGTGTCAATAAAAAAGTGATGGCATCAATCAAAAAAGTGCAAAGTGTGGTGGGTAAATCAGATAAGTGGAGAAAATGTTGTATTGCCGATAGACCTTGATCATGTATACTATTACTGTACAAGGACACGACGTCCATGGTGGCCCAACAGTATGTCGTTTCCCATTGAACATGTTGTAAATCAGTTAACAGATGATTTGAATCTTTAAGAAAAGAAGGTAAGGATTGGACAATAGGTTGTAAGAACCCATCCACGTAACGTGACACACCATATCCCAAAGATCCAATGCTCGCCACTATGGGCCTGCCAGGTGGGCAGGTTAGTGACTTATGGATCTTTGGGAGATGGTGAAAGATGGGCACTATTGGGCATTGACAAAACAGGAAGCCCAATTCTTTGTCATTTAGGACACACAACAACTTGCCCGTATCAAGAAGTGATTGTAGTTCCCTATTGAACACAGCTGTTGGGTCCCCCGTTAGCTTTTTATAGGCACTAACATCTCCTAATTGTCTAAGAGCTTCCTGTTTGTAACCAGCAGAGGACTCTACTACAACTGCACCCCCTTTGTCAGCATTTTTAATAACAATTGTGTGGTCCTGCTGAAGATTGAATAATTCTATTTTCTCATCTTTAGATAAGTTGCCATGGGGTGCTGGGTTGCGTGCACAGTCCTCTGCTAGTTTTTTGAGGTCTTCCTCAACCAATCTCTCGAATGTGGCAATGAATGGCCCTTTAGATGTATATGGAATAAAAGTGGATTTTTTCTTGAATTGTGTATGTCGTTGAACAAAGAAATTACTCGGTACAGACTCATCATTGGAACTCAAATTGTCTTGTTCCAAAAGTAACCCTTCCATATCTGATATGGCACATAATTCTTTAAACGACGTTAATGTGTGGCTTTGGTCAGGGTCCAAGACCTCCCTTGTCCCAAGAGGGGGCTGGGAGACCGAGGAAACCTCAACCACGTCCCCTCTAGAGGTAAAGAATTTTTTAAGGCATAACTTGCGTATGAAACATTGCAAATCAATCATGGCATTGAAAAGTCTGAAATTATTGAGTGGTGCAAAGTTCAATCCTTTGTTGAGGAGAGATAACTGTCCAGGGGTTAGCGTTTTGCCTGAGATATTTATTACGTTATTTATTTCAGATTTTAGAAATATTTCTTTCTTTTCATAGCTCCACGCGTGTCCCCGCTTCTTCCTCGATCTCCTCGTCCCCTTCCAGAGCCGTTTTTTGCCTCACGATCTTTCTGCATTGGAAGCCAGTAGCTAGTTTGTCCTGTCGAGTTGGATGTAGATGGATGATTAGAATCTTCTCGTGATCTGCTACTGGATCTCCATGATTCTGTGTTGTCATCAAAGGCCACTGATGTATTCCTGCCTTCTCCCTCCGATGCATCTGATTCAAAGCTGGATATTTCCGCCGCTCTGTTTTTAAGAATAGATTTGTTGGGATTTCTTGAAGATTCTCTGGATCCCTGGGGACAAAAGGAGACTTTCCAGATCTATCTCTATTGTTAACAGTGTAGGATTTCCTCTGCCATACATAAATTTGATTTCTGACATAGTCTTGCTTGTCGCGTTCAAATTTGATCTGCTTTTTGGTGATCAATTCTTTTTCCATACATTCTAGACTTTTTGACAAGATCTGGTCATTTCTCTCAAAATTATCCATCTCCTCAAAAGCTTTCAGTTTCATCTGCAATGTTTCTATGTCCTTAACTAATAGAGCAATCTCTTTTGTTTTTTGTTTAATTATTAAATGGATGAGTTTAAATGAACACTCATTGAGAGTCTGTATCCAAACTTTTTCAAAATCAGCATTATTGAAGCCAAAGGAGGGAGCCTTTTTTATGCGAAGTCCTCTTGGTATACGTTTAGTACGGACGTAATTTTCAAGGGTTGTAATATCCCAACATAGCCTCAAACGAAGGGTTAATAACCTCTCTAGTCTAACAAAGTGTGTCCCTAGATCAGATGGTTCATCACATAAAAGTTCTCCGCTATCATCAAAAGCAATCTCTGCCCTTCTGGTACGTTTGGTATTATCAAAACAATTGTAAGAAAAACTCTTTGTCATCACTTCCACAACATCATCCACTGTGGGTTCCTCCATTGTATCCAACAATAGTGTACTGTAAATGTATATCCAACAAAAAGTCACTACTAAGGGTTAGTTGTAGATATTGGAAAAAATATAGTAGTGCAATATCAAACACTGGAAAAATTAAAAAATAACCCAAATCACAGCACTTGTGATGTATGAAAAATAATGTCCAATTAATTGAATAAATCAATCCTCCAAGAACATGAGCAACCTATATAATCAGGTATTGCAGGTATGGGAAATGAATCCCTGTAGGTGCTACACATGTCTCTGTAGTATTGAGCAATATAGCATTGGAATCCAGGCAAGAGTTAACTTCGTATGCAGTATATAGGCATTGAGTGCTCACTTGATAGCCATATATTGCAGAGACATTTGTAGCACCTACAGGGATTCATTTCCCATACCTGCAATACCTTCTTTGGATACATTATCTCCGATTCTGGTTTTTCCATGGACCCCTCCAAACTGAAAGCTGTCATGGAGTGGCCCCTTCCTAATTCTCTCAAGGGCATGCCGAGATTTCTGGGCTTTGCCAATTACTATAGAAGATTTATCCACAAATTTTCTTCCATTATTGCCCCTATTATGGCTCTTACCAAGATAGGAAAAAGGTGGAGAATGACCTCCAATATTCCAATGCTAAACAATCACGTAGAGGTATATAGGCAAATATACAGTCACTGTCCAGATAACAAGGGAAGAGGCATCAATGCAGGTATAAAATAATAACGATAAGGTTATAAGATAAGGGGTGGCTTCATGGTATAAATAAATAAACCAGTCGGGGGCTAAATAGCAGATAGGAACTAGAGGTACATGGTGATCTGACCGCAGACACACCACCTGTAAGCTCAATAAGTGTCCCAAAATGGTGCCCTTAACCGACCAGTAACCCTGCCACCCCAACAGCAAAGCTGTGTAGATGAAAGAGACTCCCGTAACCTGTATGACATGCACAAGGTTCTAACGGATGCCGCTACCACTCTGCTGACTGGTGCACGCACCAACTCCACAGCCCGTCGATGTAGATGATGTAGGGGCTGCATCACAGGAACAAACAACTGCGCTTAGCTGGGGACCCAGTATACAGTGCACTCGGGCACGTAGTTCGTCTAGGGGCCGCGTTCAGAGAGCAAACATCTGTGCTCTGACTGGGGATCCAGCATGCAGTGCGCTCCGGCGCGTAGGTCGTCTGGATACCGCCTCTGCTGAATGGTGATGGTCACACCTGATAATAGTATGAGACCTCTGTGTGCTCCATTCCAAAGTAGTGCATATAATAGAAAAAATGATGGTCACTACTCCCTTGTACCGCCACAAGCTTTGTAGATTAAAAATACATTTTATTACAAAAAAAGACTGGACATCATGATAAGACACTCTGATGTGCGTTTCATCCCATGATTTTGATAAAGTCCCATGTCGGGATGAACGCGTCAGAGTGGTCTTACATGATGTCCAGTCTTTTTTGTAATAAAATTTATTTTTTAATCTACCAAGCTTGTGTCGGTACAAGGGAGTAGTGACCATTCATTTTCCTACTTACCAAGATAGGAGCCGGACGGTCGTGTCTTGGCCCCCTGCAGCAATCCTGGCCTTCAATATCTTGAAGAAAGCCTTTAGCTCTGCTCCGATCCTGATTCACCCCAATCCTAAACTCCCTTTCACCCTAGAGGTGGATGATTCTGACATTGGAGCCAGTGCCATCCTATCCCAAAGAAAGTCTCCTTCAGCCAAGTTGCACCCTTGTGCTTTCTTTTAAAAAAAAAATTCTTCTGCACAACAGAACTATGATGTGGGCAACAGAGAGCTACTAGCTATAAACTCACCTTGAAGGAATGTAGACATCTATTAGAGGGTACGGAGAGTCCAATCACCATTTTGACGGATCATAAAACCTCATGTATCTGGAGAGCGCTCAACGCCTGGGTGCCCGTCAGGCTCGCTGGTCTTTTTTCTTTTCACGTTTCAACTATATCATCTCTTTTATACCCAGTTCCAAGAATCTTAAGGCTGATGCTCTTTCCCGTCAATTTCTAGTCGAGGACAGAATCAAAGCCAGATCAGAGAGCATTCTCCCCTCTAAGCTCATCATATCCGCCAACTCGTTCAACATACTAGACGACATTCTTTGAGATCAGACCAACATCCCCGAGGGCCTGGAGGTTCCAGGCGGTTGTCTCTTTGCCGCACCACCCTTTCTCAGAAGGATTTTGGAGTGGGGTCACTCTTCAAAGACTACCGGTCATCCTGGTTCTAGAAGAACATCTGATCTTATCTCACGGACGTTCTGGTGGCCCAACATTCAAGCAGATGTGAGGGAGTTTGTCAAGGCATGCACCACATGTGTTCGGAACAAGGTCCCTCGCAGCAAACCCCCAGGACTCTTACACCCCCTTCCCATCCCAGATCGTCCCTGGAACCATTTGTCAATGGACTTCATTGTGGAACAACCCATTTCCAGGTGCATGAACACTATCCTCATGGTCATCGACCACTTTTCAAAACAGGTACACTTTGTCCCTCTCAAAGGGCTCCCAGACTAACCCACAATGGCAGATATTTTTTGCAGAGAGATCTTCCGCCTTCACAGAGTCCCCTCAACCATCGTTTCTGACAAGGGTTCCCAGTTTGTTTTTTAAATTTTGGCAGGCTTTTTCAAACAAATTGGGCATTTTATTGCAATTCTCATCTGGGTACCACCCCCAGACTAACGGTCAAACAGAGAGGACCAACCAGTCGTTAGAGCAGTACCTGCGCTGCTTCATCATGGATACCCAGGACGACTGGACAGACCTTCTTCCCTGGGTGGAGTTCGCCCACAATTCCTTATGGAATGAATCCACACAGGCCTCTCCTTTCTTTGTGAACTATGGATTTCATCCTGCACGGCTACCCATCACCCCTTCCTCTACAGGGGTTCCGGCAGCAAACAACCGGATCCACACCTTGCAAGATTCATGGATCAAGATTCAGGAGAATTTGAGAAAAGCTTCCTCTTGATAGAAGTTACAAGCAGACCGCCACCGTTGAGAAACTCCAGAGCTACGGCCAGGAGACAAGGTATGGCTGTCTTCAAAAAACATACATTTAAAGGTTCCCACTCTCAAACTAGCACCAAGGTTTTTGGGCCCATTCCAAATCTTGGAGAGAATCAACCCAGTGGCATACTGCCTACAACTCCCTTCCTCGATGAAGATACCATCAGTTTTCCACATTTCCTTGTTGAAACCCGCCTACCGAAGCCCCCGTTTTCCAGATCTCTCTCCCGCACCACCAGCTCCTCAACTCATGCAGGGGCAGCAGGAGTACGAAGTCCAGGCAATCATCGATTCTAGGATCTCAAGGAGAACCGTCCACTATCTTATCCACTGGAAAGGATATGGTCCAGATGAGCGCTCTTGGATTCCTCACCACCAAGTTCATGCACCCGAGCTCATCAGGAGGTTCCACCAGAAATACCCCGTTAGTCTGTGGTGAGCACGGCGTAACACTTAGCGGCTAACCACTAAGGCAATGAAAGGGTTAATTACCAGTGCCATGTTTATTGTGGGTAGTGGGGGGTGTTAACCCCTTCATTACCATAGTGGCTCCCTATGTGGGTGAAGGTGATATTTGTCCCTTGATGGCTGTTTAGGCCTTGTGGGTAGTTGTGGGTGGAGTTAATCCCTTCATTACCTTTGTGGTTAATACCGCTATGGTAATGAAGGATTTAACCCGCTAACCACCCGGTAGGTATAAACACCCACCAAGGGCCAAAGACCATCTTCAACCTTCCTCGCTTCCCACAATAGCACAACAACACTAATACCCACCTCCTCCACTCCAACAACCCCCCCCCCCAACACATACAGTACAGTAATGGGCAAAATTACTATTATCCACATATGGATAATAGTGCATTTGCCCATTATAAAATCAAACATTAGCCAACCAGCATTAATAATGTAAATAAAACTTCTACTTACCCCTGCCATCATGAATGGCATCCTCATCACCATACTCCAGGTCCATGTCCTCCATTGGCAGCAAGAGTACAAGAAAAATATAATCTAATGTCACCTAACCACTTAACCACTGTAACGGTTAATACCCACTGTAGTAATTAAAGAGTTTACCCACCCTGCCCCACTACCCACCCGGTAGGCCTAACCACCCACCCCGGGACCACTATACCCACCCTCTACCCATTGATTGGTACAGTGGTACATCATACCGATATAATATGGGCATCATAAGCTAATATAGCACTCAATGGTCAACCTAATATAAATCATTTAGGCCACAAATAAACAATAATAAAATAAATACAAGCACCTAAATACCACAAAAATAAAAGAACCAAAAAACCTAATAGTACACATGAATAAAATGTATCTATCACCAAAACAGCAACATAATTAAAATTATGTTATCCAAACCATAAGAATACAATTAAATAAACACCTATACAACCAATTTAAGAAATAAAAGCACTAGCCAACAAATCGACTTAAATAAATAAAACAACTAGCCAACAAAACAATTAATTAATTTAAACAGTTAACAACCCTAAAATGTACTAAAAACAAGCCATCCAAATTCCAAACAATGTAATCAAAACAATAAACAGAAATAGAAAAAATAACAATCAATTCAAAACAAGCATTTACAAAAAAATTCATTCGCTGTCACTATATTTATCTATACCCTAAAGGGCCACATTTGAATACATTAGCAGTCAATTGGCAATCAAAAACATAAAAATAAATAAAAAAACTGAAAAAAGACATTTACATACATTCAATATTTATCTTACCTTTAGAAGTCTTCATCCTCCGAAACCCGGCATATCATTAAGCTCTTGACCCGCGACGTCATCCACTGCAATCCAACCCCATCCTACTTGAAAATCAGCATCAGGTACATAAATTGTCCTTCTTCCATCTTCTTTCTCCTTCTATCTTCATCTGTCATTATTTTATTATTTTCTTTATTATTATATCTTTTTTCTTTCAATCCAAAACCACATGGTAAATCAAAAACGAAAGTTGCCACATCAAGATAGCCCGCTAAAATGAGATGCACAGGACTTATATAGGGCTTATGAGTCACCTTTTAGGGTCAGATGGTAAAGCTCAATAAGTTTGGACGCTGTATCAGGTGACAGGTTTTTTTTTGTTTTGTTTTTTAAGTATGTGACGTAATCTCCAATGGAGATCAATAAAAGTCACATCTTAAAAAATACACATGCTACTGCTGCGGCAGCTTTTATTCTAACAAATCGCCGGTTTTTCCCAGGCTTTTTCCTGGAATGCGACGCTATTCACCTGGCGCATGCCACGTTCATTTTGCGTTCCCAGCCACGGGTCATGCGCGGCTGACGCGCTGTTGATGCGTTTATTGAGAATTGTTCGGATTTAATAGGTTGCAATTCTTCGCGTGTCCGCCAGATGGCAGATATTCATGAATTGTAATGCGCATGCGCTTCAGTAATGTGTCGACTTGCAATTGTTTCGTTTAAAAAAGATACCACAGTGTGCTATTGTAACTTGGCCTTGAAACTGAAGGAAGAGGTTACAAAAATGTATCAATTTAGGCTTTTCATATTAAAGAAAGACAAAGACCAGTTTCGGTTACAGTATTCTCCAGAGACACGCCCGCCATGAGTGTTCAAGTGCAGCCCGCTTTCCAAAAACCCGGCAGAAGTTACGCGTATTTGATATGGGCCGCGATTAATGCAACAGAGGATAAGATGGCAAAAGTTGTTCAAATTTATCAGTATTTTGTCGAAAACTATGACTTTTACAAATTTTCGCCAACTCCTCATACGTGGAAGCGTGCAATAAGAAAAGGTTATGTAGCGATCCCTGTTTTTATCGTATTGAGCCACAATTTGTTGGAGGGTATTGGTGTGTATCACCGTTTTTTTCCTGTATCTATGATCAAGCAGACGGCAAAAGGCAAAGGACGACAGTCGCTGCCAAGCAATGCGCCAGCACCGGCTTACAATGACGGTCCCACCGTCAGTGACAACTCTGAGCCTGAGCCGGATTTCGCGTGCAGTTTCGATCAAGCTTGCATGTACCTAAACAATTTCCAGCCTCATCAGCTGACTACGGGTGGACTAGTCCCACTACAAACTATCGACGTGGATGATCAAGAACGCTGGACTGGCAGTGGACCGGCGCCGGTGCCAGCTGAATTGGAAATTCTATGGTGAGTATTGTTGCCGTATTATTTTCTATGTTTTTTTTATTTTGACAATACAGTATCAATATCGGTGCTATTCAAAAGTCAAGCGATTCTCCTGTTAGCAATATCATTGGCTGAGCGGCTTCTACAGTTCTGTACTGCAGATACTGAAAAATTGGTGGAACGCTAGGCGCATGCGCATTGGAACCTTCTTGAAATGCATACAGTATGCGTGTCATTACATCGATGGTAGGCGCATGCGCTTGTGAACAGGAGATGCCCCCCGAGAAAATTATTGGTGGGACTGGCTGGGAACTTCTTTAGGGGGCTGACCATTACAGTAAAACTTTTATTTTTGTTTTTCCTCAGAAAAGAAAACGGCTAATGGAGGGATTTCAATGGATAATATCGCTTTGTGTAACAATGCCTGCACATTGCTGAATCGGATTTAAAAACCCACGTACCGGAGTCTACAGTTTAGTTGTCGCTGTTATTGATTAGGATAAAATACTGTACCTGAAACAGTATGCTGATGTTTTCCGGCCCTACAGTATACTGTACAACACTTTTTTATATACAGTACAGTATACTGTGTAATAAACCCGAAAAAATTAAAACTATGCATTTATTCTACATGTATCACATACATTATGTGTCTTCTACAGTATACAGTGGCAGTACATACAGTACAGTACAGTTTGTGTCTTCTAATTTTTTTTAATACTCTTATACTGAGCATGCCTACAGTATACAGTACAGTATGCCTCGACATTCTAGAAACACTGTATTTTGTTACAGTAGCAAAGGAGCAAATGGAACAATGTAAAACAAATCAACATGTTCTTTTATTGGTGGAGTAAGTACAAAAACATTTATTTACAAATACTGTACAATGTAGAAACATTTTAAGTGCACAGCAATTCAAAACATCAACAGGTGTATGGTTTACTGCTACATTTGTGAAAACATTTATGTCAGTCAGTATGGTTCACAGTCACATGTTTTAAAAACAAATTCTTTATTCATAAAATAAGCAAAACGCAACATCTCCTTTATTATAGAACGGCAAGTCAAAACATATACTGTACAGTGGGATGGTGTGCAAAAAAGTCTGCACCAGTACAGTCCTTTAGGGCAGCAAACAGGGCGGGTTTTTAGTGTAACCTTTGAAAACCGTGCCTGTTTGCGGCAACCAGGGACTGGAATTGTGCCGGTCCTGTGTTTGTGGACAGCAAGTTAAAACATTTCTGTATAAATACAAGTAAAAAAACACACAACAACATCACCTTTATTTTAGTACAGCAGGTCAAAACATGTACAGTAGAGTACAATACAGTTCATCACAACAGTATGATCTTACCTGTGATTACAAAAAAAACTTTATTCATAAAATACAGTATGCAAACGAAACATCTCCTTTATTAAAGAAACATATACAGTACAGTGGGATGGTGCGCAAATCTGTCAGTCAAACCTGCACCACTACAGTCCTTGAGGGCAGCAAACAGGGCGGGTTTTCAGGGTAACCTTTGAAAACCGTGCCTGTTTGCGGCCCCCAGGGACTGGAATTGTGCAGGTCCTGTGTGTGGACAGCAAGTTAAAACATTTCTGTATAAATACAAGTAAAAAAACACACAACAACATCTCCTTTATTTAAGTACAGCAGGTCAAAACATGTACAGTACAATACAGTTCAGCACAACAGTATGGTCTCACAGAAAGTCCTCTACATTGTCCGTCCATGGCCAATTCCTTGCATGACGCAAAACGCCATTAATGCAGTCTCGAACACCTTTCATTACAGGATCTGTAATTGGATAAAAGCGCCGCATTTCATCCCGAATGTTCTTTCTTAAATTGGCAGGAAGCGCCTTTTTAACGCGATTTCCTTCGTAGTTAACTTTGAAGGCCCATTCGCAGTACAACGAGTAGGGAACAATGTGCTTAAAAAGTAACAAGGCATACTTGTGGGGTGCACGAGCACTCTTCACCCTATACTTCTCCCTGAGCGCCGGTGGCAGATTGCACAGGGTGATGTCGGGCACCGTATCGATGCGAGCGACAGTAGGTCTTTTGGGAGCGGGTGTGCATGAGGCGACGGGTTGTCTGGGAGGAAGCTTTCCTCCAGTCTTGGTCGTCGTGTTGTCTCCTGGCGTGGTCTTAATGTGGTTTGTCATGTCCTCCTCAACGGCATACATGTACACTACATCTTCTGGTGGAGGGGGTGCACTTGGTGATGGAAGGGGGTCGAAGGTCCCATTCATCACATCCATGTCACCCCCCTGCTCCAGCATCAGGGAAACAGGGGCATTAACACCGAGCAAATAATATATGCCCGCTATGAAAGACCACAGGTATTTTTGATGGTAATTTATTACCTATAATTGGGTCTCTCAAAATTATACTCAAATGTCGATTCAAGATGGATATTATACCCCGTGCAGCATTGTTGTATGTTGTAATAAAAAGAGGAGAATTGTTCAATGATTTTGAATTATTTGACATTTTATTCTTTGATTTATTTCCTATTGTTTTTTCAAGAAGGGAGGCGCGATTAAGTGCACCGACCTGTATGAAAGTTTCATGTATGACATGTGGATTATAACCTTTTGATAGAAATCTTTTGACCAGCAAATCCCCCTGGGCCAGATAGTCAGAGTCAAGAGAACAATTTCTCCTGACTCTAAGAAACTGGCCCCTGGGGATGTTGTCTAACCATTTTTTGTAATGATTACTTTTGCTGTGAAGGTAGCCGATTTTCATTTATTTTTTATTTTTATTTTTTATTTTTACATTTCACATAATTCTTTTCTTTTTTTAATTATTTTTTTTAGTGTTTTTTTACATAAATTTTATATTATTTTTACTAAGTGCATTTTTCTTTTATTAATACATAATATTTTTTTTTATATATATTTTTGTATCATTTTCTCACTCACCATTGATTTACAACCACAATCTGAGTTCCCATTTTTAAAAATTGTATTTATACAGGTCATCTGTGCTAAATATTTTTGGCGGTCTGTTTGTTGTCAGGAGTCTACTGTGAGGCTAGTACACATCCAGGCGCTGTTTAATCTTTCAGTCAATGTATATGTATATGTGTGTGTGTGTATGTATATATATATATATATATATGGCATTTTTGGTTTACCTTGACGTTGGTATGCAGGCTTACGACGCTTTGGCCAAAGGGTTTAACTAAAAAAACAAGTTATTACTATTATTATTCAAGTATTTAAACTTTATACTCATTACCATATATGTTTTATCAATTTGATGTAGCATTGGGCACCCGTGTCTTCTGTTGTACGTATACATTTGCCACAGTCATTAGCACTCATTTTGGCATAAATATATATTCATGATGTGGTGGATGTAGGAGTTTGAGCTATCTGGGAATGTGTGTTAATCAATTTCTGACTGGTAACAGTCTATGGAGGTTAGGTGGCACCTCCCCCAGAGCTCGTCCCTCCCCACCTTTTTAACTTGGGAGTTTCTGGCAACTTGCTGAAATGGACAGGACTCACTGCAGTTACTTCCCCTCATACAGAGGTAAAAGGAAAGGTTCACAGTTTTAGTGTTAGGACCTGCATTTTTGGTCTACCTTGACGTTCGGATGCAGGCTTAAGACGCTTTGGCCAAAGGGTTTAACTTTAAAAACAAGTTATTACTATTATTATTCAAGTATTTAAACTTTATACACATTACCATATAAGTTTTGTCAATTTGATGTAGCATTGGGCACCAGTGTCTACTGTTGTACGTATACTTTTGCCATGCTCAGTAGCACTCATTTTGGCATAAATATATATTCATGATGTGGTGAATGTACAGTAGGAGTTTGAGCTATCTGGGAATGTGTGTTAATATATATATATATATATATATATATAT